>NKCI01000299.1:0-37039 GCA_003946985.1 Fusarium duplospermum | reverse complement strand
ATTTACTTTTAAAAAAAAAAAGTTAATAATAATAATTTAATTATTTTAAATAAATCTTTACTTATTATAAAATAAGGTATTAAAAGTAATTTAAAAGCGCTCTAAAAGGCTTAAATTAAAGTATATTAAATAAGACTTTATCTTAGCTTTAATAATAAATATAATTTATTTTTAAACCTAGGGGTTATAAATAAGGGCTATAAGATAATTAGCTATTAGATATTATGCCCTTTTATCTTAATTAGGGCTTAATTAGAGTATTTTCTATATAATATTTAGGGATATATCTATAAAGATAGACTTTACTAGCGTCCCTATAAACTAGGCCTTATTTAAAATTAATAATAATATATATATATCGCTCTAAGCTATTATAAATAGTCGCTAAGTTATTATTAAGGTAAATATATTTAATTATTATATTAATTATTAGATATAATAATATTTCTCCTTAGTAACTTATTCCTTAGGTAAGTCTTATTAAGAAGTTAAGAGAATTATATTAATATTTTTATTAATAAAATTAAGTAATAAATTATAAGTAAGTTAGATATATATACCTATTAATATCTAGGTAAATAATATAGAGCTATTTAAATAGTATTAAAAAGAAAGAAAAATAGACCTTTATAAATAAACTAATATAGGCCTTTTATTTCCTTATAGTATAGTTATATTTCTATATATAATTTAAGCCTTTTATATAAAAAATTAGCCCTTAATAATAGGTTTTATATTATTAAAGCAAGGGGTATAAGAGAAATAGGCTAATAAGGCTATAATATTATTTAATATAAGAGATATATTAATTATTTTTTATTTAATAATTAATATATTATTAGATTTCTTATTTAAGTATTACTTATAAAATTATTAATAATAAAAGATAAGTAATAATATACTTATTTTATTAAAGAACTTATTAACCTTATATCTTATATTAGATAAATAATATATTTATAAGGTAAGAAGTATTATAAGTTATATAAAACCTCTAGTAATATTAAAATTTAATAAATTTTTTAATATATTTACTTAGGTATTAGATTTAATAATAAAGGGGAAAAATATATTATTATTATAATATTTAGTTTTTAAAATATTTACTTATTTTAATTATTAAACCTTACTAAGCTTTTTATTTCTTATTAAAAAGTAATAAAAAAATTAGGGTTAATTATAAAGTTATACTTAGGTAAGTTATTAATTATAAATAGCGGGCTAAAGCTAATAAATAAAAAATATAGCTTAATAAAAATAAGGTTTAGCCTTTACTTTTAATTTAAGTAGCTAAAAGCTTAATTATTTAGAGACTTAGTCTTAGTTTATTACTAATTATTATTATTAACTCTAATATTAATAATAATTTATTACTTTTTAATATTATCCTAAGTATTAAAATTAAAGTTTAATAAAATACTTTCTTTAATATAAGGGTAATTTATTATAATAACTTATATTTACTTATTTTTATTTATTTAAGATAATATTATCTCTTTATTAAAAAAATTTAAGATATAGCTTATATCTTATCTAAGTTAATTAATAATTTATATTAAAAGTCTATTATTTAGTTATATATTAATTATATTATTTATAGACTTAGCTATATAGTTTTATTATTTTTATTTAATATATTTTCTCTTAATTAGAAAGATATATATATTACTTATATAGAGATAAAGAATATAAATAAGGCATTTTATATTACTTATAAAGTATTATTAGTAATATATATATATTTATTATAGTAAAAATATAGTAAGTAAAATAATTTAATAAAAATAATATATATTTTATTTCTTTTTTTTTTATTACGCTATTAATATAAAAATAGTCTGGTTTAATATTATTAAGTAAAACTTATTATTTATATACCTTATAGGCGCAAAGTAGCCCCTATTAATAAGACCTTTATAATTATAATAAAGTTATATTAAATAGAATTTTAGATATTATTATTATTATACCTAGTATTTATTAATTTAGCTTATTATAAGTAGTTTTTAATATTAGGTTAAGTATTTATTATAAAGAGAATATTAATTAATTTAGCTAAAAAGATAATAATAAATAAGGTTAAAGGGATAAACCTAAGCCTAAGTTTAGGCTAAGTAGTAAAAAATAAAGAAAATATTAAGTATCTCTTAGAAATACCTATTTATTAGTACTATTATATTAGGCTAGATTTAAGTTAAATTAGGTTAAATTAATCCCTAGATATTAGCTTTAATTAATAGGTTAAGGGTTCTTAGTAGCGCGCTAAGGCAGGGAAATTAGGCTTATATAATAATAAAAATAAATTAATATTATTAAATTAATTAAATAAATAATTAAAGCCTTAATAATAAAATAAATAATTAAATATTAAATAATATAATATAATAAATCTTTAATTATTAGCTATAAGGAATATATTATATTATAATATATAATTATATAAAAGGTTATTAAGGGGACCTTAAAGTTAGGCTTTAAGTATATATTATTAATCTTATAATTATATTTATTATTAAAAATAAATAATAAATATTATTTTAAATATAGCCTTTAATATTTATCCTTAATCTATATAGCTCTATTTACTAAGGTTTAATTATTTTAAGCTAAGATTTATAAAAAAAATACTTTAAAGGCTAATTAAAAGCCTTTTTTAACTTTTATTATTTTTTCTTAAGATAAGGGCTTAAAAAATAAAAAGTTAGGCTTATTTATCTTTATTTACCTTAATTTTTAATTATATATTAATAACTTTTATTAATTTACTTAAATATAGCGCTTATATTAAATATAACCTTTATATTCTTAGCTATATTATTACTTAGAGGTATATATAGGTACTTATTTTATATCTTATAATAAAGGCTTATAAGTTTATATATAACTCTTATAGCTACCTAAGCTCTTATTAGCTTCTTATATATAAAAATAATAATAAATATAAAGGGTTTAGTAATAGCCTAACTAAGACCCTTGCCCTAGCTATATTAGCTCTTATAAGTGCCTTAATTAAACTATTAGGCCTAGAAGGAGTATTAACCTTTAGATACCTCTTTTATTTTATATTTTAATTATAGTTTTCTTCCCTATATATTATCCCTAATACTTAAAATAAAATATTATATTTATAAAATTACTTTAATATAGCTTTTTATATTATTAGAATAGAAGTAGAGTAAGTAAAAACTAATAGGGTAATAGAAATAAAAGTTAATAAGGGCTATATGCGCTAAAGTCTTATTTCTTATTATTTATCTAACTTTAATTAAGGGGGGCCTTAATTATAAAATAGGTTAAGGGACTTATATCGAGGATCTTAAGGATATAAATATAAGCTTATTAATATCTAAATAAATATATTTAAAACGATTAAAAAATAACTAACTAGAACTAATAAGTATAAGTAAATAAATTAAAATAAGTGCTCATAGGTGTGCCTTAAGATAAACTTACGCAGTCATTTAAGTTATTAAACGTAGCGAGTCCTGCGCTAAATTCAGACATTGAGTAATAGAGAGAAAAAAAGCGCATCAGTTTCGACAGAGGATAAGGCTATAGTGGGTCTCAAAAAGTAACAACATATTTTCCTATACCCCGCTTTCCTAATAACCTCTACTAAAATCATTATTAACTTTAATTATTCCTTATATAGTTAAATTAAGTTAAAATAGCCCCGATAAAGTATTATTCTCCTTATATAAGAATAAGGGTTATTTAAAGGTATAATTTAGGGGTATTAGTAGCATAGATCACGTAGGAAAAGGGTATCTCTTAGCATATAATTTATAGTATTATTAGAAAATATTAAGACTAATAAAGTACCGCGGATTAACCTAAGTATAGCTAGCTATATATTATTAAAGAGAAAAAAAAAAGGAGAATTTTAAGGGTTATTACTTAAGACCCTTATCTTTAGATATATAAATTAAAAAAAGAAGCTAGCTTAACTTATTATAATGCGACTTTAATATTATACCTATGGAAAGAAAGGATTATATATTATTAGTCTTTTCTTTAATTTTTTCTTAGTAAAACTCACGCTAAAAAGTATTTATACTTTACTAAATAATATATTTATATAGCTAAGGATTTTTAGGAAAAATAAACTTTCTCTAATAAAATAATTATTACTTAAGGAAAAAGCTAGAGGTAAACTTAGGTTTTCTATAAACTAATATATCTTTTTTATATAATTACTCCTATCCTAACTATTTCTAATATAAGAGACTCTTTAAATAGAATATCTAAATGCGTATTACGCTAATAAAGCACTTATAAATATTCTTTAATACTTTTAACTATTATAGACGCCTCCTAATAATCCCCTTAGCTAGCGACCTAGAAAATAAACACAGAGAAATAACTATATAAATTATTTTAGCATACTTATAATAATATCTTCCCTATATTATTATAAAAAATAATTATTTCTAGCATAATAACGCTAATATATTTATAGCCTATATTATTACTAATTAAATCTATAAATAATATAATAATTAAAGGGCTAAAGTTATAGACTAGCTAGCCTATAGCCCTAATCTTAACCCTATAGAAAACCTATAGGTAATCCTTAAAAAAAGGATTTATAAGTAATATTTAGAGCTTATATATATACCTAAGATAAAGGAATTAAAATAAGCCCTTATTATAGCTATAGTCGAGCTATAGTAAGAGATTAAGCTAGAAATCATTAAAAACCTCGTCTACTTAATAAAGCGAAGGATATAAGCTATTATATGCACCTATAGCTAATATACTAAGTATTAGAGATATTAAAAGACATAGCTCTTAATTATCTATAGATTAATATAAAATATAATATAATTAGCCTTTATTTAGCTATATAATAAGGCGCTAAAGATATAGTCTTATTTAGTGGTAGTACTAATATAGCGGGGAAACCTGGGTTATATTGTTACTTTTTGAGACCCACTGTAGTGGCAAGTCAAAGGAACGATGCTCCACGTAGACGAGAAACACAAGTAATAGACCCCACCGCCCAAGCGAACCTGAGTTCGTGAGCCAGCGCAAGTAAACAAGAACGCTGCTCGGGGAAAAGAGCGGGGGAAGCGCGGCAATTGGACCTCCATGATAATATCGGAGCGGGGCCGTGATGCGTTAGGCCAAAATACCCACATCCAGCCTAAAAGTATCTACGAGATGTGAGATGCGGCATGTTTTGAATTACGATCATAGAACAAAGAAGAAAAAACAAATATGCACTAGCGATGTGATTTATATTTTCACTTATCTAGAGGGGGCCTAGTAGTGTACCCGCCTATCCTCCTAGACCTTCTTCTCCTCAGGCTCCATGGCCTCCTCGACCTTGGCTTCCTCCTTAGCCTTTTCCTCCTCGGCCTTCTCCTCGGCCTCTATAGCCTTCTCGATCTCCTCCTCAGCCTTCTTCACCTCGGCTTGCTCAGCCGCCTTCTCCTCCACCGACTTCTCCTCTGCCTTGGCCTCCTTCTGGATGGCCTTGCCGCCACGATCCACCCAAGCCACCCGACCAGAATCATGAAGCTCTTTGTAGAGCTTACGGAGCGCGCCGGCCCTGACGAAAGAGATCTCGCCATTCGGTCCCTCCACCAAGAATTTGGGCTCGGCGCCCTTCCCATTGCCCTTCCCCTTCCCCTTGCCCTTGCCTTTGCCTTTGCCTTTGCCCTTGGCGCCGGCATCGATCTCCCTCTCCACAGCACCGGCAACGTAGATATCACCGACGATGACCAGCCCACATTTTTGCCGGGTGAGCATGACGTTGAGACGCTGTGGGTCCGAGGTAAAACCAGGGCCAGGGGATGGATGAGCCGTTCCCATCACGACGATGGCGATATCGTTCTCCTGACCCTGGAACGAGTCGACCGTCATCGCCTCCTGCATCTTCTCGAGCTCGGGGTATCGCTTACGCAAGCTCTTGATCATCTGGACGTTGGCGGCGTAGGGGGAGATGACAACGAGCTGGGTGGCGCTGACCTTCTTGTTCTTGATGAGGTCGACGGCAAACTCAAGGGCAACCTTGACCTGGTCGAAGCTCCTCTTCGATCCAGTTATCTCATCTGTGTAGACTCTTGATCCTTCACAGTGGATGAAGAAGGGCTTGAGGGTGCCCTTGGGAGCCTCGGCTAGACTGGGGAACCTCTCCCGGGCAAAGGCCTCGAGGTCACGGCCAACCTGGAACTCAGAGAAGTCGGTGTCACGGCCAGGGTCATAGTCAAACGGCATATCGGGGTAGACGATGCCGGCCACCGTGTCAAACATACCCTTGGCCATCCGGAGTTGCGTCTTGAGGCGGTACACCGGGAGCCCTCCAGCCTGCAGCGCCTCCAAAGCCGAGATCTTGCCTTCCAAGGCGAAGCGGTTGAGGAAGTTCTCGGTACCCTCCTCCCTCTCGTGGAAGGTCATGACTGTTGGCGGCAGCTGCTTGGGGTCGCCGAAAAGAAAGCAAGGCAGTAGGGTATTGCCCTAGATAGCGTAGAGGTCGGCCCGGTGCATATTGGCCGCTTCGTCGACAGCAACACCACAAGCAAAGGTGTTCTTCCACCGGCGGTACTGATGGGCATTGTTGGAGCCGGCGGGGGTGACGCAGAGCATATCTGCAGCGTCGACGAGGGTATATTCCAAGAACGTCTTGGCTGCCTCTATCGCCGTCGAGAAGCCATCGGTCTTCTCAAACTCCTCCCAGGTCATGGAGCCGGTCGCAACGGAACGAAGGTTCTCAAGGTCCTGGCGACCGTCGATGGTGGCCTGCATCTTATGCAGCGCCTCACTGTCATCCCGGTGGAGCTGCTGGACATGAGGGGAGCGTAGCAGGACCAGGAGCCAGAATGCACACGACAGGTGCAGTGTCCACTTGGATGGTGGCCTCCAGAAGTTGCTGGGTGCCGCTTTGCTGCCATCTTCGGGCTGGCGAAGGAGGTTCTGAAAGGCGGTGGCCTCATCGTCAGGCTTGTAGGCACGGAGAACGAAAAGGTGCCGGCGACGGGGGACTTGATCGCTTAGCTGCTTTCCCGCGTTGTACCGCTCCGTGACGGCACGTGTCCTCCTGTCAAGGCGGCTGGCAAAGTTGTCGACGGCAACGTTGGTGGGCGCCGAGCAGAGGATCTTGCCGAGCTTTGCCTCCATGGCAAGAGTACAGGCAGCTCCAGCGGTCGTCTTGCCAAAGCCGGGACCCTAGAGCTGTTAGTGTAGTCAACGAGAGATGGGAAGGGAACACTTACAGCTGTGATGATGCCAATTCCGAGGGGCCGGTTGCTGAGGTACCCGCGGAAGCGAGACCGATCTTGGGGCAGGGCCTCTGCGACAATGGCGTCGGCGTAGGCCTGGTCTTCGATGTCCAGGAAGTTCACACTGGGCAACGGTCGCAGGGTGGGAGCCGTCTCGTCGTCCAGGCTTGCAGCTGCCATGGCCTGGGTGATGTCCTGTGGACCGGGCTGCGTCATCCAGTCGTAGAAGCCATTGCCTCGCAGGAGAGCTCGATGCAACTCCATGCGCACCTTGACTTCATCGAGGCGACGCTGCTGATCGTCGGTCAGGTCCGCCTTCAACTCGCCGTCTTCTTCGGGCAGCCCACAGTGAGCCAGGTTCGACGGCTCGGCATCCGGAGCGAACAAGTTGACCGCGTTGACCTTGCGTTGGTGGTCCCTGATATCAGCGTCAAAGTTCAGAGAAGCGCAGTTCTATTGCTCCTTGCTGATCTGAAGCGCGCCGTTAGCCGTCGCACGGTTGCTGAAGGCCTTCACTCGGTAGGGCTCCTTCTTGGTCTCCTCGATCTTCTTGGTCTCCTTCTCCTCCTTTGGTCGCAGCACTCGCAGAACCATCTCGTGCTTGTCCGTGGGATGGTCCGGGAGGTTCGGGTAGGCGAGGATCTTGCCCTTCCTAATATTGGTCAGTATGCCCGGTTACGATACCTGAACAACCTAAAGCTACATACCAAGACTCGTAGACCTCTGCATCTTCAAACGAGTTGAAGAGATCCAAGTTGAGAAACTCAGACTTGGTGAGGCGCCGCAAGGGACCATCGAACTGCTCACGGAACTTCTTGGTCACGCTGATGATGACGGTGAAGGAGGTCGCGTCGGCGGCGTTTCCAGACGCGGGAGGGACGAAGTAGGCCGGGAACCGAACTGCCTTGATCTGTTGATTGTTAGCAACCCGTCAACTCAATGATTTGGACTTCACTGACCTCTTCGGCTGCATCGTGAATCCAGGCGATGTCTTGGACGATGCTCTGGGTGACGACGGTGGCATGCGACTGGTCATCGGGGTAGCTAGTGCAAAGTTAGCGGAGTTTGACAACTTGGTTCGAGTGTCATGCTTACCTGAAGCCCTTGGCGAACTGGTGGCCCTTGCTCGCGGCCATTTCCTTCTTGAACCGCGCCAGGTTCCAGGATTGATCTTCACTGTACGGGTAAGTGAAGGGCGGGGGCAGGCGGTCCGAGCTGTAATGCTTGAGGGCGTCTGCGGGTGCCATGGCGAGAACGAAGTAAAGGTGTCGTTGTCGCAGAACGTCAAGCAGGGTGTGGCCATCAAGGATGGGCTTGTTGTCGTTTACCCAACCATCAACTTCGCTGTCGGAGCTTCGGAAAGGGACACCGAAGCCGTTCACTGTGGGGTCGGCACCAAGGTTGAAGTTGATCAGGGTCATGCCCTTGTCTTTTCCCTTGGCGTCTGGAAACCGATCAGCCACAGACTTTGGGGCCTCTTCAACCAGGGTCTGGAGGTGGCCGCGAGGGAAATGGACGGTGATCCAGTGTCGGTCGAAAGCCACGATCGTGTCGGAAGCCCGATGAGCTGCCTTCTCGTTAGCAAAATACAACTCGCATTGGTCTCACTCCTTACGTTGGTACCGAACACCAAAGCCTTCTGCCTCGTTGTCTATCTGGCTCTGTCCCAGCGGGATTTCGATCACGAAACCGACAAAGGGGTGCGCATCGAGGGGCTTGAGGCAGCAGAGTCGAGCACCGAGCTTCATCGTCAACCCCAACGACTTTCCGCTCGCGATGACTGGACCGGAATCACCGATACTGGAAGTTGTAAGCAATCAAATGGTACAAGAGATTCGCATTTTCTTGGGCAACCTTACAGAAGGGCGCAGTCGTCAGTGCGTGACGCGAAGTTCTGTCGCTTGGCGGGGCCTTCACTCCCGGCCTTGGCGTGGCCCGAGGCCTTGTCGTTGCCTGTCTGTTGCTGAGACATGGCGATCTTCTCTTCTCCTCTCCTCTCTTCCACTTCTCGTCACGACTTGAGAGAGTGATTTAGGACAAACCCAAGTGTCGGCGATGCCAAACGACGGTTCTCGCGAGAGATACCGTATGGGAGTCCTTCACCAAACTCAAACGTCGAAACCCAACGAACTTCCGCCTGTCGTCCTGGCCTCCTCCGCGACAAACGATTCAGTTTAACCAAGGCAAAGTCTGATGGCAAAGCCAAAAGAACTAAGAAGGTCCTCGCGAGAGGTACCACAACCCAAGGTTCCACGTTCACGAATGCGCAGTATCAGCCTATCTGACAAGCGTCGGAACAACCCCTACCTAACGCAAAGAAAAAAGAATGATAGACCTGACGTCTATCGTGAACCTGAGCACTTAGTTGTCGCGTCACCGCAAGCAGTGACTGAGCAAGCTGAGAGTAGGTTGTGTGAGGAAGAAGAAGAGGCGGGGAGGGGACGCGGCGGAATGTTGTTTTTCTCATCACCCTGGGCGCTCTAACGCTAACCAATACGAGCTAGCGTGTTTCCGTCGATTTCCAGGAAATTCTGCCGCGCGTGCGGTTCGCCTTGATGTTTGGCAGTGCCAGCCAGCACTGCCAGTTTGCGCGTTGAATCACAGGATCAATCAGTGAGATGCCGCACGTTTTCCTCAAGTGGCGAATTACGATGCAATCAAATTTACTCGTCTCGATTGAATACGATTGTCACATCAATTATGAGCCATTCAGGCTGTATGCGTGCCCCTTTGTCGTGATATGTTGCCCATTTCCAGATTGATATCAAACTCAAAGCGCTTGAGACCGGTCAGCCCCACTTAACCTGTCACAACCACGATCGGCCAAGCGCAACGGCTAACGACTGCTTGGGCACAGTACGTACCCCTCATGAACGGCGTTCCATTAGGTACCTAGGTACCTCGGTAGGTGGGGAACGTGCCGCACGGTCCAGCATCGTGCTGATGCCTGCTCCAGCAATCCATTGCACTTCGGCGAAGCTGGCCCGCCAAGGAGTACTTCGATTTCCGTGGCCATTCCACACGATCGCTTGTACTTCTCCACTGAGCTTCACCACATCATCGCGAGCGCCTTCACCGCACGGACTCAGGTCTGCGTCTCGCAGCAAGAGGTACGTACCACTTGAACCGGGACCCACATCCATCTGTACGTTCAATGGAACGTTCGAGCTCATTGTTGACCGGGGCTCGCTGCAGGTCCAGAGTTGACAGCCGGTAAAGTGCCTGGTGTGAGGTAAGGGGTAAGGGCGGTTCAGAGCCTGCATTTCGCTTTGCCGTAGCATCGGCCAAGATTGGACATAACAGTGCATTAATGAGCGTTTCGTCCATGAGATTTACGAGGCCTTCAGCAGTCGCCTTCATTTTCAAGTCCAAGTGTGTGGCCTTGGTCAAGTCCCTCTTTGCATGTCTTCAGTTGGTACGTACGATGAGCATGAACGCAGCCCACTCCTGATTGCAAAATTTTCAGATCCTTCTGCTCCTTGGTGGCATTGCTCGCAAATCTCGCCAATGGCATTGCGGCCCTCTCCCTGTTCTGATCCATCCCAGCACAGTCGGGCCACGACTAAGCTGACACAGCACCTCCCGCACAACCGCCACCGAAACCGACCACAAGCACAACCACCCAGACGTGGCTTTCTCTTGACTTGACGTGACGCCGTATAATTAGCTTGCTTAGAGGCAACAACCTCGGTCAAGGGTCTTACGACCGTCGCCGTGAATGACAGTTCGCATCAACTTTGACCACCTAGTAATCGGTGGAAGATAGGATCGGGAGACGAAGTCTACTTTAGATTATTTGCCATGTTTATTTGCCAAGTTGAGAAACCTATGTTTTGTCTAAAGTACATAACGGCCCTTCTTCCAACCCTCTTCCTGTTTCTGCCGGTTCATAGACAAATGAGTGTCGCGATGGGCCTGCTTCTCAGTCGAGTTATATTGCGTCAATGCTTCTAGTGGGATTGGGAATCTTGAACGAATGCTGGTCAGATGAGGCCGAGCGTGACACGCTCCATCAAATCATCGTCAGGGCCATCGTCGGCGCTGCCGGAGGAGTGTGTCTCAATCATAGGTATAACAAATTGATCCAGGGCCTCCCATTGATGTTATTTTCGAGGCCAGGTGACGCCTGATCTACGCGTTGCAAGAAAGCAGGCAGGAACCATCACTCATGCTATGGCGCCAATCCAGTTCGATCATTTGCCGGCATCTTCGGTAGCTGTGGCAGAGCCCCAGACCTTCCAGCACAATTAGAATTTAGGCGCCGGGTATGCGCTGCTCGATCCATGATCGCCAAGCCACGCCCGCATAAAATCAAAGACCTATCACATTCAATTGCGCAGGGTGATACTGCTTAGACCTAAATCCGAGGCCACTTCCTCTCGATAGCATTGTTCCATGCGTCATAAAGATTCTACCCAAGGAAGGCATTTAGTGATTTGTTGGATGTTTAATCTACACCCTCGAAAGACCACTTGAAACGTCTTAGGCACCCTGTTTATGGCTTGCTCCAAACAGTCAGTTTGGGACCTGGTGTTACCCTGTAGGCTGGTCGTTCGACCCGCCGAGTCGATTGTCACTTTGCACTACCCTTCGTCGCTCGATTTCTGCTCTGGATGATCGGCTTCACAGGTTGTCATGCTATTCTATCTATCGGCTCAGTTCTTCCATTAAGAACCAGACTTGGTATGCAGTTTAAGTCTATATTGAACCTACCTATGAACTCAACACAGGTAGGTGCTTGAATCAACACTTTGCGAACCCGTGGGTTATCTCGACCCTGCGCCATGGCCTCGCCGAAGCTGGGATTACTCCACGACCGCTTATATAGAGAGACCGAGAGAGACGAAAAAGGGAGGTTGGAATTTACTTCTGGTTGAATCAACGGCTAAATCCGTGAACGCTGGTTGCTCATGGGGAAGTGTTGGTGAACCCGCAGATAACGATCTTGTATGTCGGTTATCCCGGTTTCAACTTTGCTAAAGAACACATTTCCAATACATCAGAGCATCATATCCCGATTCAAACACAATGGTCTTTTTTTAGCCTTCTTGCTGCCTGCGGCAGAGGACTCATACCTATCTACATAAACTCAAAAGTTAAGGGGTACTTCACTGCTCTGACCTCCGTACGAGAAACAAGAGAATTTGTGGCTGTTGAGATGAGTCAACCTGTCAGGTTGAAGGTTTACGTTGTGGCTGTTGGGGTCAGTCAACCTGCCAGGAGTTGTACGGTAGTTCAGGCAGCTTGGATGCAGAATCTTGGCGAATTGCCAGATAATTGGCGTACAAATCAACTTTGAACACGATGCTGCAGATAACTTTAAGCATGCGTGATGTATCAGATTGGAATCCAGATATATACCATTCCCAGACGCTATTGATCCTGCGAGACGGAAGGAGAACGTTATAGCTTTGCCGCCGGGGGCGCAATGCCATACTGTCGCCGCAAGGAAGAATGTTAGGGTGCACATTCTGGAGAGGAAGTTATTATGACGGGTAATCGGACGCTGACGCATTAACCGGCTGGTCTTTCCCTAATCGTGGTAAAAGTCGCTGGGTAGGCATAAGAACAGTCGGAGGTGAGGCCGATAAGGCGCGGTTGCTGAGATGGAAAGTCCCTTGTTATTTCCTCGAGGCATTCTGCAGCTCCCTGACAAGGACAACTTCAGATGACAAGCCCCAAGCTGTTGGGACAGCGATGCGACAGACGGGGACCGCGATGTGGGCATACTCAATCCAACGCACGTCCGAAATGATGACTCCTTTGCCTTCACTGAAGATGGATTTCGGAGCGTGTTCCCTGGGCCTAAGAGCTCAGGCCTGGAGGCTCAGCGACGATTTGCCTAGCTGAGCAGGCGCGTTGTTTGGCACGGGGTTTATTAATCTGATCTTATCTCATTATAGCGTTGTCGGGCACATCAAGACCTCAGCAATAACCTCATCAAGACCCTCGCGGAAGGACAAGAGATTAAGACGCGCCGCAGCGAGCCTCTTGGCCTTTCCCATGAGCTTCCCCAGGATGGGAATCAAGTACGCGGCTGTCTTCCCAGCTCCCACAGCTCCCGCAGCACCGCCAACCTCTTGGCCTTCACCAAGAGCTTGCTTGGGATGGGAGTCAAGTAAGCAGCTGTCTTCCCAGAGCCTACGTGTCTCGTCAGCATAGTCACAAGTGACAAGAAATAAAGAACTTACTAGTCTAAGCAATTCCAATGACAACGATAGGCTCTTGGCGCAGTGTGGCCCGTTGCCTCGATGACTTGGATGGGGTCCGTTGTTCGTTGGCGTTGATCCGATCTCATTTGGCAGTCATAGAATGGAGTGGATGGTGAATTGGTGATTTATGAAGAACACACGCCTGTTCGTCCGTAGGTTGCTATTGATAGCGCCCACCATGTCCGCCCTGGCCATGAGGCTCACTCGCATCTGCTCGGCATGGGAGTTGAACTTCAATCCCACATCCAATTCCCTTGGTCGTGATGATCGCGGGTCGTGGTATTGGGATTGTCGGGGCCTCGTGTGTCGTGTGAAAGGTTTGGAAAGGTCCCGTTCCGGGGGAGTGTGCCTCGACTTCGGACTTAAGTCTCGTTTTGGGAGCAGGGGTGACCACTTGGGAGTGAGTTGCGACGTCAGTTTCGATAAAGGCGAGGCCATCGAGTTAGCAAAATACGTACTAGGCTCAGTGTTGTGCGGCTGCTGCGAATGATTATCGCCCACAAGCTGGATATGAAGAGTGGAAGGCGCCGGGGTGGTTACGCTGTACTTTGGACCAATTGCTCCGGATGTGACTGTGGTAAATGGATCCGCCTGCCTGTCGATCAAGGTCACATGATGTTGATTGAGCCTTCAGAGTGACAGACAGATCACGTGATTCAGCCCGACCGCATCCAGCTCAACGTGAATGCTCGCTGTTGCTCGGTAGAGCTCAACGGTGGCATCGGCGCGCCGGCTACATGTAGTCAATCTCGAATAGTTACTCTTTCACATGGTGCCAAGTGAAATTTCGACTTCAACACCTACCTAATAGCCCACACCTGTGTCTACCTCCTTCCACTCATCGACCGTCTAACGTACAGAGGGTTCATTCTTTCCGGCCTCTTTCCTTCATATCAGCACGCAGAACAAACACAGGCCGGTTGGTTTCTTGTTCAACATGTTGACGGATTGTCTGGTGACTCTGTTGCTGGCGATAGGGTCTGAAATATGAATGCTAGCCCTTTGCAGTTCGCAGCTAGCCATTCATCGAACGGCGAAAAGAGGCCCTTCTCGAAGGACTGCCGACACTGAACAACCACACATATACCCGATACGCATCCGCCGGAGAATAGGCACGGGAACCATGATCGACGAAGCCTTGTAGAACAGATAAACGGATCCAGGCATTAGAGGCATTGGAAACGCCACCTTGAAGCGTCATCCTATTTTATCCTCTCATGTGAGTAAAAAGATGTACTGTGCGGCCTTCAAGTATTGACCTATTCCACAGGTATTCCACTATGACACCTGACTTCGGTGTGTACCGTTCTGACGCCCACATCAAGGGGCGACATATCAACCGATCGCGGCCCCGACAGATCCTTTTCCGATACCAATACCAACGGTCTTGAACCTTTCCCCCTACGAGAATATTCCACCGTCCCCAACCGTTGCTATACTGAGCCAAGAGCGGATTTGGCGGAGCTGGAAGACAGCCCGGGCACACCGCTCCCTAGGTACCACATGCCCACGCGGCCAACGTACGCTATGTCGGGTGTTTACACGAATTCATCGAAATATGCCCCTCCAATTGAAAGAATAGTCATCTACTACTTCGATGGAGTGAAAAATCTCTTTTTTACTACACTAGGACGGTCATCTTCGGTTACCTACGCAGGTAGTCGCTGGAACGGCCCATCAAGGGGATCTATTGGCCTAGTCAAGGACTAACTCTGTGGCGACCCGCCTACCGCGACTGTCTTGGGCTCTGGGATGCCCTCAACGAAAGCCTCTAAGCCCTTTATTCACGCTAATGAATTAGCAGCGATATGTGGTATGCTTCTGAGACGCTGGGGACCCTTCGAGACCAGAGGCCAAGTGCGATGACAGAAGACCAGCGTTTTTCACCGACATTCCCTACTCCTGCTCTCAAACAGAAGATGATTGTGATTCTTGCCTCGTTGGTCGAGTTCACAATGTAGTACGAAGTATGGAATGAAGATGTAGAACGAGCTGACTACTGAGCTGGTAATGCAGGACACGCCAACACCTCCTACTCAACTGCCCTCGCCCGCCGGCACCACGACCCGCCGACTTCGTCGTGTTTGTCTATAGATCGACTCGATGGTAGAGTACTTCAGAAAATACGACTCGTACCTAGGAAGCCTTGTCTATCCTAACAGCGCACCGACCCCCCCCCCAAATCTCAGCCCGACGTCGAAGATAATAACAAGCCTGGGCGGGAGGTAGACGCAGCTTACCCCCTACCTGCCCTCTCCCTCTTTGGATTCTTTGTGGCCGATCTCGATGACCGTCGTTTGACGATAGGTAGAGGCTCGAGCCGTTCCAGTGGCCATAAATGCTCACCACGTCTCTGGCAGCTGCGATGCGCATTTGATTGCGAGCCTGCGAGGAGAACTCGCCCTGACTTGTCCAAGTATTCTCTACTCTTCGAGGCCGATAACGAACTATTGCCTCCCCTATCTGTCTGCGATAGGAAAACGTACTCCATTGAGCCCTCTCTATAAAAGATGGTTTCTTTGGCATTCGAGGAGAGCTGGACTTTAAGGCATCCAACGCGACGTTCGATACTCTACATCCTTATCCCAGAATACAACTAGTAATATTGCATCCTTATCAAGTGTTGCGGCTCACACGCGATAGGTACAAGGAGGTTAGCCGAGAAGGAGACCTACAAGGGCTGCCGCCGCTTCTGGCAAATGATCGAGCTTGTCCCAGTCACCACACGGGTGCTTCTGCACGCTGGTGTTTGTCATGGCGCCTCAAGTGACGAAATCATGGCTTCAGGCCTTGCGGAGGAGGTACTTCTATGTGCGTTCCCATGCGTGAGATCGAAGGTCGTCGTTGGCTTCACTGTGAAAGAGGACGATTTGACCATATTCGGCCAGTGACGTCGGACAACCGCTCAATGAAAGCCTCCACGAGCGCCCCTCTGTAGGCAAACACAATCTTGAGCTTTCCTTATTTGGTACTTGGATAACTCAGAAAGTCTTATTATCGATTGCTAACGAGTTGTCTTGAGGAGGGTTAAGACACGTCCGCCTGATGCTTGGGACTTCTTACGATCACATCACATCAAAGTTGAACAATACGTCAAGCTCAAACACCACCTACCATCTGACCTGCGAGAGGCCGTTCCCCATGACCCTTAGGAGCGCAGAAGCCGGGATACCTATCATCTTGAAGGTACACTGCAGCCGGTTCCGGGTCATCAAACGACTATCGAGATGCAAAACGAAGATGCCGCATTCGAGAGTTTCAATCTTCTGTATCGGTTATCCCGACTTCAACTACGATAAAGAACACATTTCCAACGGATCATAGCATCATATCCCAATACTAACATATTGGCCTTGTTTAGCCTTTCTGCCCTAAAGACGCTGCCGCAGCTATCGCCCCCATCATCGCCGAGTATAGGGACCGATACCCTCTCCGTCGCCCCCTGAATTCAAGAGTTTCAATGAACAGCAAACACCGGTCTAGGCATGGTCTTAGCTCCCTGGGCTCACAACTTCGTTCCCCAACTCCAACCGAAGAGTGAATGAATCCGCGTACATCTAGGTCAACTCTAGAGACCTTGGCTCCCGTGAGCGACACCTCGGATGAATATCCACGATCCATAAAAGGCATACCGATAGCTCCATATTGACAGTGACGAATCGCTCTCAAAGGAAATCGCTTCGTGGCCTTGGTAAAAGGGGGGAAGTCTTCTCGAAGGAAGGAACATGGTCTCAATCCTACAGAGATTGCCATGCGCTTGGCGTAGCTGGCCATACTATTGTTAGCGTCATTTGTTATCAGAAGAATGAATGAACTTACCCCTATGGTATATTTTAAAACCTTCCTTCGTGTCTTCTTGGCCAAGTTGAAGGACGCTGTGATGCAAGAGCAGGCACAATGGACCTTGCTCCCGTAGGGCCGATATCCTCTCCCTCCCTGTCTCGTTGTGGCCTGGATGAGTTTATGCGGCGAATGCCGTTTCAGTAAGTCTGAGGTCGTTTCCTCGAAGATCGTGCCTAAGCAGGGGATCAGACTTTTGTGGGAATGTGCACTCCGGAGCATGTCCCCGGCCTGGGGCTTGGGGCGAGGGAACTTGAGCCGCAATTTGACCTTGCGTGCAGTCGTATGGAATGAATGATATAATTCGACGGATAGACCAGCCTACAAAAGAAAAATCAATATTTTGGCAGTTCAAGGCTCGTTGGAATGAGGCTTTACTACCTCCGGGCAGAAGGTTGCGAATCTCCTCGGTCCAGTCTTATTCGAGCGACTGGTCAGCGTCATCGATAACAATATATCGGAGACGTCGAAGCCTGAGGTACTTTGGGCGTTGGATGAAGTTGACCAGACGTTCTGGGGTTCGGCCACTGTGTTAGCATTGGGATATAATGCTATGATGTGTTGGAAATGTGTTCTTTGTTATAGTTGAAGCCTGGACAACCGACCTAGAAGATCGTTCTGGGGTTCTGATAAGTACATCGCGACCGCAGCCCAAGCTGCTCGCGCATGGGGAAACCTCCATAGATAACGCCGGGTCGCAGCACCGTACGGTAGCAGAACTTGCCCGCCTCGTTGAAGATCTAGATGGCAAGCTCGCGGGTGGGAACGTTGGATGAAGTCGACTAGACGTCTTGGGGCTCAATAAGCACATCGCAACCGCAGCCCAAGCTGCTCGCGGATGGGGACACCTCCATAGATAACGCCGGGTCGCAGCGCCGTACGGTAGCAGAAGTTGCGCGCCTCGTTGAAGATCTGGATGGCAAGCTCCGGGAGCGATGGTGCGAGGCTGCGAGCTATGGCGGGAGCTGCGGGTGGGAATGACAATAAAAACGAGAGGTCGCCTTGCGGTCCTTTTTGAAGATCTAAATGGCAACGCGGATGGGAGCAAGTGTCCAGACGGCGAGCAGAGATCATTTGTCCAGTCAAGAGGGAAAGCTAAGGGCAGTTGGCCCCGCAACTAGCGCGGCATCGGATTTGAGAGGTTTGAAGCAAAAACGCCAAATCCATATCCATTCCTACTTTTCTTTCCAAGGAACGCCAGATAGTGCCCGCACTCTGCATGAGAGAGTGCAGGAAGAGTCATCAGCCAACATTGCTATGCTCGCCCCTCTTGACACCCAGCCACAGCACCTCTGGGACCTCAGCGCGAGCAGCCGCACGGCGAATATGCGAGTGTTTCTCCCCCAAGAGAGAGGATTGCTAGAATAGTCGATATCGATTCATCGCTGATTAGTGATATGACGGCACACACCAAAGAGTCGTTACCTGCAAGTAAGTATCCATCCAAGCCATTTTTGCAAGACAGCCTCGCAAACCATTCCGATTAGCCTCCAACAATTTCGACCACGCTACCACGACACATCGCCGAAGTGCCCGATCAAGCAAGCGACTAGACCTCAGTCACCACATGTTCGACAGGCTACAACGATAGAATCGAATAGGGAGGTATGGAGGCCGGAAGTGTAAAAGGAACCCTGGCCAGCCACAACACCTAGCCATCTCCCAGACTACCGCAGGTCTCGCAGGCGATACCGATGCCACTTATAAGCTTTCGCATGCTCGGATTCTCGACCCTGTCTTCTCCGCAGCACCTCGGTGGGCTGCTGTGTCATGCTTCACGAAGTCAAGTTTCAGCTTCCGACAGAGCCATCCCTCAACGACCCCGGCGACTACGCGAGCCGCACAGCACCATACTGTATAACCTCGACAGTAGATCTTCGCCCCCCTACAATCTCGACTGTCTTTGATGCTCATGTTCGCTTTCTGTCCCGCGGAACCTCGATTCATTAGGCTCATGGCTTATGAGGACAGGCACGATCTTCTCTATCGGTTATCCCGACTTCAACTATGATAAAGAACACATTTCCAGCACATCATAGCATCATATCCCGATGCTAAGAGGACAGGCACACTCTCGGATCCAGTACCTTCTCCCCGCCAGTTCGAAAGTGATGTCATCCGCACTCCAACGCGTTGAAATGAGGTGAAATAGGGCTCGGCGCGACACTATATCTGGGTTGGACTCAATCGACATACACGGGAGAATGGCGTCCTGTTTTAATGGGCACGGTGGGAGATAGGGTACAGAGGAATAGGCATGAGACATCTCGAGAGTGAGAAATGGTATTATCGAGAGATCCGATTGACATACGGCGGCGCCAAAGCAAAAGTCCAATGTACGTCTTTTTGGTCCATACCATAGTGACCTTCGTGGGAGTCAACATGAACGTCACTGACAGCTCCCGCCTCCTGGCAGTTCATGTCGCGTTTACCAGTTCATCAACCGCACCGTTGTCTATACGATACCTACGTGACCGATGACACCTAGCCTGCTGCTGAGCCTGCTGTACCAATGTACTTCTTTCCAAGACACAACGTTCATTCCATCAATTGCACGACTTTCACCAAAACAAAGCTAAACAGGCAGCCAGCCAAGAGACAGACCAAGCCATGCCGAAACCTTGAGAGCCCAATCATCCCGCAGAAGGCACCCGAATTTGCCTCCAGAGCAATCACGACATTTCCCTCGCAGGACCCTAAGCACACGAACCGACCCTGGAATTGCGCTTAACAGTCAAAGCATAGGATGTAGCGTCCTCAATGAAGCACACGTCCGATTGATGGCAGAGGGTAACCGGGACCGCCAGCGGGACGATGGTTCCGAGCTTTTGCAGCGCATTACTCAATCTGTTTACGTAGGTAGGTATAGTGAAACTACTTACAGCGGAGTAGTGCAATATCTTTATGTTCTACGAGCCAGACATACTTGAGATTGTCGCAAGTGCGGCATCAACGGCAGTGGGCCCAGTGATTGATTACGTTTGAGGGAGCTACGACAGGGGCATCAGGCTCTGCTGCTTGAGTAGGTAGTGGGCTACACCTAACGCATGGGTCAGCTGTCGAGGGGAGGTCATATTGCTTCTGGATCACCAGCTAATCCCAAACCTGTGGACGCTCAGTTGTACTGTCATCGTCACATCCGGCCTCGATCATGGATCGTTGAGACAGCGAAGCAACCTTGGATGGGAGGTCGACGACTCCAGGTACGTCGCTCCTTCCTTCCCAGTATTCAAGGGCACCAGCGATTGCAATCCCAAGCGGGTAAATTCTTCTCATTGGTGCGATCTTAACACTCTTCGCTTTGGCCTACGCGGTGGCAGCCATGCAAGATTAGGTAGTCTATCTACTACGGCACATGAGTAACCCATCTCGATACCAAATAGGCACTGGATAGTTGGGGGAAGAAGTCAATGGCCCCTCATGGTGGCGGCTTCTGGCAAATCCCGAAGAAAGCACCAGTCCTCCCCCCGAGGGAACCTGTCCCATGAAGGTGATAAACTACAGCTTCGTAATATGGACATTTCGATGCAGGTCTTGTCATCGCCCTGAATCGCGTCGATCATGGTGCGACCGGGGGCAATGAGATGGCGCTCCTTCCCTTTCAAGCGCCGTCTCTTGGACAGGCACCAGAAGCCAAGCCGACGTCCACCTAGGTAGTCAGACACCCAGTGGCTCCTTCCACCAGTCCAGCTCGCGTCCACACCACCACCTTACTTCTGTCGTGTCCCCTCTTCCCTCTTCCCTCTTTCTTCTCTTCCTCTCCAGACCGTCCCCAGCATTGCAGTTGTTCTGTATCTTCTTTCCGTCCCTGTCTGCAGTGTCCGTGTGAGTATAGAGTCTCTAGATAGCTTTCTTGTTCTGGAAGCGGTTGTTCGAGGCTCTTGTATGCGGTGCCTCTCGCGAGGACCGTAGTTTCTTGTGGCTTGCCACAGAACCTGAGTCCTCGGACGCTGTCCGAAGGTTCACTTCTTTTCACCTCCTTTCTCTCGAAGCAGCTTTCAAGACTCTTGCGCAGTACCTCTCGCGAGGGCTGTCTCTTTGGTTTACCATCGGCTTGAGTTCTTGTCAACTGTCTTCTCCTCTCCCCCCTTCTCCTCTACCTACCATACCTCTACCAACCCTCTCCATTCCTCAGTCAGTTTCTCAGACATCAGGATGGCACCATCAAGTAAGTTACGGATGCCTAGGACCTACATGTTGCTAACATTGACTGCCTCAGAGAACAACTCTCGAAAGGCCAAGGCAGCTTCGAAAGCATCCAGCGCCACCCCAAGGGTCCTACGTCCCAGAGCTGTGCCTGCGCCTGCCTCGCCCTCCCCCGCCCCTGACCTATCTTCCGGCCCCTTGTCCGCGTCCCAATCTGTCGAGTCTTCCTCCTTCAAGTCCTTCAAGACTCCGCGTAGATCGACAATCGCCGTCAAGACAACCGATGTGTCCAAGATCAGCAATAGTGCAAGGGTCCTACGTCCTAGAGCTACCCCTGCGACTGCCTCGCCCTCTTCCGCCGCTAGCCAAAGCTCCAGCCCCTCGGCCACGTCCCCCTCTACCGGGCCTTCCTCCGCCGAGTCCCTGAAGACTCGAAGTAGGTCTGCAACCACCGTCGAGACACCTTCGAAGGCAGTTGAGACAGAGCCCAGTACGACCACAAGGGTTCTACGTTCCAGGGCTACACTAGTTCCTGTCCCTGTTTCCGACGGTACGTATGGCTCCTAAAGACTTAGCATGTCGCTAATTTTCCTAGGCCGTCTATCCCTTAGGCGGACCAAGAGAGCCCGAGTCGCCTCTCCGTCGCCCGTCCTTTCGCCTGTTCTAGGCAGATATGGAAAGAGACCTCGGGTCGATTCCGGCAGCGAGTTTGAGGACGAAGAGGAGGAAGAAGAAGACGACGACAACGACGACGACGACGACGATCTTAATGAGGATGAATACCCTGAAGACGTACAAGACGCTATCGTCGATGCAGACGGACTCATCCGCGTGGGACCTCAACCCATGAAGCCTCAGCGGTTCATTCGTTCAGGGCCTCACCGCAAGGTCAGGCAGAAGCTCAATAATGCACTGTTTCACTGCCACCGCACGACTGATCGTCATCTGCCCGGTTGGAGCTGGGGTATTCTGGGACAAGAACGCCGGATCCTGCTAGCAAGTCTCATGAGCTCTATGGACGACCAGTCGTCCGACAACGATACAGTCTCTCGCTTCTGTGACTACTCCGGCCGCCAGATGTCTTGGGCACCCGGTCCTCACAGCCCGTCGCTGGAGTCAGTGTACCCCTTCATCATCTCAGAAGGCCGTATCGGTTACCACGCCAGCCCCAACGTCCATATCATCTCGTCGGCCATCAACTGGGCCAAAAGCAACTATGCTCCGATCCTCTTGCCGATCATCGCAGTTTGGATGAACGCCCACGAAGAGCCAGACTTTAGGGTGCGGAAAGCCCAGTTGTCATGGGCCTACAACTCGGCTACCAACGCCAGCATCCTCTGCTATATCTTCAGCTTAACGTCAAACCATGCAAATCAAGCGAAGATATGGTCGAAATGGACCCCTTCTAAGCAGCGAGCGGTGTTGGAAGCATTGCGAACTGGAACTAAGACGCCTGTGGTCACGGAGGCGCTGAAGGAGCACTCAGTGAATGATCTCTTTACGCCCAGGTTTCTTTCGTCCAGGGGGTCATGGCGACAAAGGGTGAGCCAACGTCAGGGCCCCATCCAGGATAAGAAGCACGCCTACCCCCAGATGTTGCAGATAGCTCGGAAGTACGACTTGACACCGGCAGAGTTCGAGCATTACCTGACAATCAAGGCCCCTAACCGCCTAGATAGGGTCTTCTACCCCTTCCACGTCCTCTCAAGGAGTCAGGCTGAGGCATACGGCTGGGACTGGTGGACGACTATCGAGTTTTGCGGGTCTATGGTTACAAACATGAAAAGGAAATGTAACCGCCACGCCGAAGCCGCTGGATATGGCGAAGATCTCAATGGGTATATCTGTATGTTCTGGATGGCCCATTACTTTTGCAACAAGATCCAGGCCCTCAAGAAGCAACGACCTGGCGCCACTGATGAAGAGATTCGGTTCAGTATTCTTGATCGATGGAACCTCCCGCTTATTCCCTGGGTGGGGAATCCATTCAAGGCCTCTCTGTGCAAGGGACCCGACCATGGCATCGCGATGAAGCTCGGGCAAACTACAGCGAGCGGAGAGGTTTTTGATCCCGTCAATGACATCGACCTCACTAAGTCGACTGTGGAACTAGATACCTGGTTCACAAATAGGGCCATGAGGAATTTCGCAACCGCTGACTGGGAGGCTATACGCAAGGCGCTTGCTGCCATCCCATTGCATCACAGTTTCTGGCGGGTCGACCTCGCCCTTGGGGACACAATCTGGAAGGGGCACTAGGACCGCTCCATCATACCTCAGGCTCCCCAGCCAGGCTTCACCATGCCCCTCCTGCCAGTCGACGCGTGGGTGCCCGCTGACGGAGCGAACAATGGTGAGCTCGAGTTCAATTGCGGCGAATGCAGCCAATCTTGCGGCAGTGCTGGCTCCCTGCTCACTCACTACCGGCAGGAGCATTTCGACGATGGAGTTCGGCGCACATGGGAGGAAGCTATCATCGACCCTCAGCAGAACGAGATCGATCGCCAGTACTGGATCGATGTTGCCCCAGGCCAGCATATCTGCGACCAGTGTCAAAAGGCCTTCAAAAGTCCAGATGGCCTAGCTGTGCACAAGAAAGCCGTCCACGACAAAATTCGGGATCATGTCTGCAATAGGTGCTCAAAGAGCTTCTCGTCGAAGGGGGACTTAGCTAGGCATAAGCGAGCTATCCACGACAAAATTTAATAAAAAAAAAGGAATCTGATAGACATATACCCCATTGATACGCCAACAAGGCATACTTATAGACATGATAGAGCATTACGCAAGCATTCAAGCATTTCCACTTCCTGTAGCACATTAATAGAACATCACTACTCGAATAATTCCTGGTCTTTATTCTTCTCCAGGTGAGAAGTCACCAAAGCCCATCTAAACGTGACATTCGACATCCTTTATAGATGAATCGTCAAAGTTGAGTGCCACCCGTCAGCACAACATGTAAAGATGATGCGAAGTCAACATGCTTCATTCTGACGCGGTAGATAATTCCTTGCTAGCGCCATCCCGCGCGATGTCAGAAGCTTGCCACGTGGGTAATGGAAGTGTTCTAGAAACTAGGGTTGGCACCATGTCGAAGACTAGGTGGTTGTCTGCGGTTGAAACAGACACGGAAGATGTGACATATTGCAAATTGGAATCACCAGGAACATCATTGACGGGGAAAATAGTAGTTTTTAATTTAAACATAATACAATGATGGGTGTATAGTCGATAGAAGCAAAGTGAGACGAGGAGTAGAAGCAACAGCGACTCTTAACCACTGCGAGCAGTTACAAAATGCCGATTTTTTTAAAGAGTACCTAGTCTTCTATGCAGTGTAATTTATTAAGCCAACATATCTTACTACCTAAATAGTGCTTGGTAATCCTCGGGCCCTCAGGGAGAGCCAAATATCCGCTCAAGGATGACATAGCCGTTACATAGGGGATGCAATACCCGAGCTATAAGCTGACAGATTGATCTATCAGATATGTCTAACCTTGCCCTAAGAGTCATCTATAATCACACTCAGCATTGAATGTAACAGGACAGTAGAACAATATAATGACAGTCTTGCCTTATATGAGAGTATACTAGCTATCATCATCATCTAGAGGACTCAGTATAGGTGACACGAGGGTCCCCTTCTAGTCCACGAAAAAAGCATTATCCACCACACCATTAAGATCTCTTTATACTATCTTAATGGCCTTAGCAGGCGAGACAATCGTCTCAAGACAGTCTTAGCCAGGGTCGAGATCAATCTAGTAGGGTCATACAGCTCCGGCCTGGCCCGCTCGGAATAAACTAAATTAGGAGATAAATTTCATATTCCCAACGACACTCATCGTCGTTTAAGCTATTTTAAGCATAAAGAAAGGGATAAAATACAGCTAGTCTTTTTAGAATCTAATTTAAACCTACGCCCTATTGTAATTAGGTCATTAACACTTCCTCAAGATATCCAATAATACCCAGATATATTGCCATAGGCAATTCACGCGATGGGTGTGTTAGAACACACAAATTACGCCTCTATCTCAACTTAGCTAACATATGGCTATATTTTAGGGCTTAGACTAAACTAAGCATTCTATATATGCTACATCGACAGTATGTATTTCGTTCCTTAATATTCATAAGGTTATGTTCCAGCCTCTCTAAATCCTTGCCCTCGAGAGAAGAACCGAGATATAGATAATAAGGTAACTTCACCACCGAATGTGCTAGATACTTATACGCGCGCATTATATATTAAAATAAACATACAGGTCAATCTAAAAGTCACAGTCCAGCTATAGACAATAAATATCCCAATGCCATACTCCTCCACCCGTTTTTCTCCTCACAGATAAAGCTCGCAGCTCCAAACTCAGTCAATGCATCTAACCGCTATTGAAGCCGTCAACAAGGTCGTTGCGAGCGTGATCCAAGTTAACCTTGAAGCTACCATCCTTGATACCAATGCTAGCTTTGCCAAAGTCGTGGTTCATGAGCTTGTCTCGGATCTCACCGCTAGGGAAGCCCTCCCAGTTGACTAGAGGTCCGACAAACCAGTATCCCTTGTGGTTCTCAATCTCATCGTCTTTTTCCGTGGCGAAGCGGAAGGCGTGGGTGAGACCACCGTCTTTGTGGTAGACAATCTTGGCGTGCGTGCCCTCGTGGAAGCGGACATCCTTAGCCTTCTTGGTGTCGTAGTCACCGTGAGCAGAAGCAGCGACGACTTGAACACCCTCATTGTCCTTGGTGAAGACGGCAATGTGCTCCCAGTCGTGTCGGTGGCCGCCGTTGATGACGCCCTGGACGGACTGATCACGCTCAAAGTAGTAGTCGTACAGGTAACCGCACCAGTTGTTGTTGCAGCGAGTGCGCACGTAGACGTTGTTGTTATCAAGATCTTCAACGTCACGGCACCTGTCAGACCACGAGTATTGGTAATTGACCGTGTCGCCCTCGGCGATGTTGCCGTCCTTGTCGATGGCCGGCACGTTATAGCAGCTGTCAGTGTCACTGTCTCAAAGTCAGCATCGGCCGCAGCTGTGTCACAATCCGGCTTACAAGTCCAGGGCAGGCTGCCACTTCTTTTCCTCTTCAGAGCAATGCTCGTCGAGGGCACGAGGAGGATCCGTGCGCTTGAGGAGCTCGCGGTAGAGGTTCTCAACGGGGTTTGCAAAAGCGGTGGTGGCAAAGAGGAGCACCAGGCCCTTGGCGACCAGGTCAGAGTTCTTTGTCATGTTGAATAGAATGGATAGAAATGAAACTGTTGATGAGTGTGAATCTCTTATCTCTTGAGGAGATGAGAGTGTGTCGATGGCTGATGAAGCTGTTGAAAGGCAAGTAGTGACTGCCTCTTTATACTTAAACTCTCTCTCTCAGGTCGGCTCTGGTCAATTCCATCGTCAGGCTCTCATCTCACAACCGCCAGCCTTGTGAGACGCGCCCTACCTCGGACGAGCTGAGCGTGAATGACGTCTTCCAGACGCTCAGTCCACGCGGAGATTGCGCCTGGTGGGACCTCATCCTTCACTCTGCCGCTTCGCACAACTTGACGGCAGGCAGGATCTCCAACTTTCTGGCGTCTGATAGGCAAGTCACAGTCCAGATGCAACTGCCGACGGCGAGGATCTGACTCTTTTGTTGGAGGCGGCTTACATGTCCGACCCGTGTGAGGCTCAGCCACCAAACAAGTATTATGTTTATTAACATTAACCTTAAGAGCTTACTGGTCTTTAGAAACAAATAATGCTCGGTAACATGAAAGGAGCCGGGCGAATGTGCAGCTGAGAGCGGCTAGCTGAAGCAGTCAGCCTTGATACCAGTCTTAATTGGACGCCCAACGCCTCGCATGGGACCCTTTTTCGTACTAAGGCAGGCTGTATGCACCTCCGCAGATCAAGACCAGGTACCTCATACGAAAATTAGCGGGATTTTCATCATTGGCAGCGGCACTACAAGGGGTTCTCTCAGCTGGCCCCAGCATCGGCCAGGGATAGGCGCTTGAGGCTTGTAGGACCCGATCCTCCACAGATGACCACAGGCCCCAGCGTATCGTTTCTACGCCTACGTCACCCGATTGTCTTTTATGAAACGGTGGCTTGCGTCTTAATTTGATATAAGGAACACTCATGGCTTTTTCGCACTCATTGCCGAATTTGTCGTTGCATATCTCGTTAAACTGTCATTGTTGCTCTGTGACTGACCGGGGGACGACATTGGGGCTTGGTTGTTGGTTGTGTCCCTGTCTTCTGTTTGACACATTACCGTTGCCTTCTAAGAAAATCAATAAGTTCCAAGGCTATAGATCATGCATAGAAGCCCAATTTGCCGCATTATAACTCTATATTCGGTACCGAGCTCCGAAACTAGTGATAATGGCGACGCTCGAGTTGCAAGTTGCTAGGCCTCGGTCGAGCCGCATCTCGATGGAATTATCCTATAGTGTTCTTACTAGGCATATTTGATATATCGAGTCGCACAGGGCTATTGGCGTAAACCACCCCCGCGTTTGAAACAGGTGCTGCGAAAAAAGTTCCTAAGACAAGCGTGGTGGCAGTGAAGCCTTCGAATATGCGCCAAGATCCTTGATTTTACTTGAGCCATGTCTCACATTGCCAAACCATGACATGATCCCCAATACCTTCTGCAGTGTCATGCCAGTCATCCTGTTTCATTCTGTAGTGTGTGAAGCTCATATCTCGTTATCAATTCCATCGTAACTGCTGACAAACATGGAGGATGGGCTTCTCGAACGGCATTTTCACCACACTTGTCGTCATCTCCGGAGGATTTGGTTCCTTAATGGATCGCTGCATATGCGCAGTGGATTTGCGACTACACTGCCTTTGCTCAGTTGCGTGAGGACCACAGACAATCAACAAGTATCCTGTTTGATGAAAGGCCACTCTAGGCGGTGTTTTCACACATGGTTACTGACAGGAGCCAGAGCATCCACGTCATAGCCACAATGGCACAATATCTCTGGTGACGTACGACAATTGGCAAATACATGTGGAACGACGTTGACAAGGAGAGTGCTCCTATGAGGGGCTCGGAACGAAGTGATGCCTCGCTCGGCTTTTTGCGAGATTGGAAGATACCTGACGATGATTTAACATGTAAATTACCGATTAAGAGCTCTGCTATACACTGTGATAAATGGAGAATGGTCAAGTTCTTTATGGAGATGGGTGAGCGTGGTCTGAGAAACTCGCGAAGAGCGAAATGCAAAATCGAGATGGAACCGACAATCCTGGTGCATCAAAATTCCTAACCATATCACATTAAAATCAGATCACAGCAGTTGATAGTCTTTGCATAGTAAGACAGCAGAATAAGTCTCGTCAAGTTTAATGACGACATAGAACCAGGTTAGAACTAGATCGGGCGTACGGTTTATTGGAGTTTCTAGTTCAACGGGCAGATTATGCAATCGTATATAAAATCTGGGCCAAGGTCAGCCCCAGGGGATAAGAAGCGAACTGAGAACGGTATGCAAGTGACGCCTCTTGGGCAGTCACACTAGGTGACGGTTCTCATTCTGCTATCAATTTACAATACAATCTTGGCTAAATTAATCACGTCCCTAAATTTCCCCTTACAGTCGCGAAGGGCGCTGGTATTCTCCAGGAGCAGGGTTGGCGCCAAGGGTACCAAGCTCATTAAGAATCTGATCCGCAGCAAGAGCACCCTGCTCCATCGCACCCTCGATAAAAGATCTCCATCCATTAGCCCAGTCAGCGTTGGCCATGAAGACGTTTCCGTGGCGGCTCTGAAGCTCGGCGAGGTACTTGGTGAGGAAACCGGCAGGATACCAAGCAGCACCGGCCTTGGCATATGGGTCAGAGACCCAGTCGTGGAAGACGACCTTCTTGATGTCCATGGGGTGGAAGCGCTTGAGGGCGGTTTCGAGACGCTCGGGCTCCTTGAGGGGGTCGAGCTTGCCACGGTTATCGCCAGCGAATGAGGTGATGCGGGTCGTCTTGCCACCAGCGCAGAAGCCATCGCCGTAGACATACAGCATATCACCAGGCCACGTGCATCCTCGAAGACCTCGGAGATCTCCTTCAACTTCGGCATGGATCTTGGTCAAATAGTCAACCTGGCCGATCGTAATGGCTTCCTGGCGGAGAGGCGACAAAGGAGGGTCGAAGTGGATGTCGGGGAGAACGGCGATGGGGATGGTATTGACAACGCGCTTGGCACGGAAGATCTTGCTGTCCGGGGTGTGCAGGGAAACAATTCCTTCTCTCTCGACGATGGACTTGATGGGAGTCTTGAATGAGTACTGAAGGCCAAGTCGGACGGCGTCGTCGAAAATACGGCGGGCGAGCGTGGACTGACCCTCGCGGATCTTGTATAGAGTCCAAACCTCCTCAAAAGTGGCGATATCGTAGCCCTGAAGAGCTTGGGCGCGGAGCATCTCGAGGAATCCAAAATTCTCAACAGAACCACCTCCAATATGGGGAACAAGCGACTCAAGAAGGGCCAGCTCATCGGCGCTCAGCTGATCCTTAATCTGGTCGATGCGGTCGCGGCACGAAAGCTGATCGACAGCCTTGACCTGGTTGGCGCTAACACGCGAGTTGCCAAGCGTTGAGTAGGGCAGAGGGCAAATATCACGACCGTTGTTGCCGTCAATGTTGATAAAGATGCCCCAGGCTCTAGCGGTCATCTCGGCGGCCTCCTTGTGGGTGAACTTTCGCGAGCCGGAACCTGTGTCGAGAGTGAAGTAATCGCAGCCGCCGTTCTCGGTGCGGGTCATGGAGACATCGTCCTTGAGACCGTAGCGCAACATCTCACCAAAGACACGGCCGTGGACATGTGAGATCCAGGTTCCGCCCATCTCGTATGTTGTGCCGTCGAGCTCAGCGCTCCAAGTTCGGCCACCAACGCGGTCTCGGGCCTCAATGAGGAGAGTCTTTTTGCCTGCAAATGTCAACGGCATGTTTCCTCATGTTTCCTCGCTCTCAGCACTCACCAGCCTTGACAAGGTCGCGGGCGGCGATCAGACCGGCATAGCCGGAGCCAATGACGATGGCCTCCCAGACATTGCCGTCGTCGACTTGTCGGATCTTGCGCTCCGGCTGCACGACACCGTAGGTGCGGAGACCAGCGACCAACCCGTCTTGCTTGGTGTAGGTGTGCCCATCATTGGAGAGATTGGCGTGGTAGGGAGACATTGTGAAGGGGATTTGGCGGTGAAAAATGCAAAGTAAAAGGGTCAATTGAAGCTGTTGCAATTGATGCAATGCGATCAGTCCACTTCAACACTGATGCAGCTAGAGAAGATATCCAAGACGAAAAGAGAGGTGCAAAGTCAAGCTTAAGAATGAAAGCGAAAGCTGACCCTGGAAGCTCCAAAGCTCTAAACTTTGGAACATGCGGGGGTGCGAAGTTCGAGATATTTCCCAATCAAGAGCCAGCTTCAGCGAGGCGCCTAACTAAACACGGCATCGATCTGCAGCGCGGATGATTACTTAATGGAGAATCCTTGACGCTGATACGGTGACGTTTGTTAGCGTTGGAAACTGCTGAAAAGGGTATTAACTCGAACACCGCCTGCTTTGGAGTTTTGGTGTCTGAGACCGCGTCATGATATCGTGTCGAGTTATCGCAACGGAGTTGGCCGCTTGGGGTCATCAAAGACGCCCCCGCTCGCTGTCAAGCATCCCCATGGGGATCTAGATCTGCCAAGGCGCGGAATCATCAGTCGATACTATTTATGGGTTCAGCAATCGGACCAGGACTGGTTGTCCAACGCCAGGACCTAACACAACCCTACCCACCGATCTTGTCGTAGTCAGAGCGCGATAAACCCCATCTATCCACAAGTGATGACTTTCGTTAACTATTGTTCTCTGGCCATCAACGAGTGATCTAGCCACGCTCCGCGAGGAAAGAGAATTGAAGCAGAGTCGATGTGAGATATCTCACTGTTTGGGTTGAAGAACTGGGCAAAGATAGCCCTCTAACTCCGCAAATCTCCACAGCTGGGAGTACTACTGGATTAGGCAAGGCTCCATCATTGGGCCCTTCCAGTAACCAATGGGCTGCGAGCTTCTGCATCCGAGGTTCCGGCGATGCTTCTCCCTATTAGCAAGATAACAGATAAGGCGGCAGGTGGTCTGAAAAAAACACCGCCGGTACTGGCACCAAAATTGTGTGGGGAGAGCGGCGGTGTTTTTTTCATACCACCTGGGCGGTATCTTATCTCATCAGGGTCTTATCTGTTATCGCCTTCATAATAAACCACGGCTCCTACAAGTCGAGTTCCTCAGATTACGCTCATCCAATCGGATGAAATGTTCGCTAAAGAGCCACGTTGGCGTGACGGCCACACACAACAGGATCAGCCTGCTAAGAAAGCAAGTGCATAAACTTTGTAATATGACCTTGACAGCCTAGACGGTAAAGCCCGACGACCCGGCGCGAAGCTGCCGAGTATAGCTCTTTGCAAGGTTTCTCCCCGGATTTCAAGTATCATGGCTGTTACGAGCCTAAGCTCTAACGTATGCTCAGAGGGCCCAACGAGGCGTGGTATCTGGATATTAATCACATCCGCAAGGTCATAATTGCGATCTTTTTTAATAACAAAAAGCCTATATAAAGGGGCAATAAGGGCATTGAGATTTCTTATAGATGGAGTGTGTTGGAAGAGGGATGAGACCTGGGATGATGGCAGCCTGCCTACCTACCCTGTAGTCGTAACATTTTGACTTGAAATTGTTACTGACAGTCCTATGGCAAGCAGATATCAACGAACAAATAGACAAGTTCTAGACCGTTGCATTAAATATCAACTTACTTAACGCAATATTGATTTCGTGTTATCATGCGGTTAGGGGACCTTGTTGAACTAAATTCACATGCCAATTTATCGAGCCAGTGAACCCCAATTCGCCTTGGCACACTCACAAGCATTCTAAATCTAGTAACATATATCATCAGACTATTGACACGCCTCTAATTATCTTCTGAAGCGTGAGAATCAAATGCTATTGGGCGCGCAAGAGGTATCTCATCTGCTAAGTCAGCCTTCGCATCACAAGCTAGCCTCTACACATCCGCCCCTTTTATCGCTCACTTCATTGCATCGTAGTTGAGAAGACTAGATTCACATTGAGTCATCTCGCTTTCTGGAGCACGAGACGATGAAGACGCGTTGGTTTTGTCCTTCTGGCGATTTCAGCTGACAACAACCCCATCGCTAGCCCCTGATAAGACGTCAACTAGTCGATCTCGCGATTGGACGCACAAGCTTCCCCTGTCCGGGGCAAGCTGCCTCTGACGTCAACTATCCCAAGCGAGGAGAGATCGTCGATTCAGAAGAGTTGGCTTCGACTAACAAGAAACTATTGAAAAGTATCCACATATTCGCGCCAGGCGGATTGGACAATCAAGCCGTTTAATATGAGTTGGCACACCATCCTCCAAGTTTGTCGCCGCGTTAATAACGATCAGCAAGGAAACAATCCCTGTGTTCCTGGACTAGAGATGCATGTTGGGCAATAGCCTTTGCTAGCTGTGTTGTTGAGGCTTGCTGACGCCAGCTTAGGACGACCTCAGGGGAGATTTATAGGAGATTATCGGCTGTCGTCCTTTCTTCAGCAGCTCTTACCTCTCATTCTCCACTGCAAACCGCTCCTGTCACTCGTTACGATGGTCTCTTCTAAGCTGTTGACTGGCGTTCTCGCCTTGATGTCGGTTGGCGTCGCGAATGGCAAAGTGTGCTATCCCACTCGTTCCACTACGCTATCAACAACGGCCGAAACCACCACCTCGACTGCAGAGTCTTCGACCGCTACCGAGTCGTCAACGGTGGAGACCACCACGTCTTCATCAGTTGAAATCAGCACGTCTTCAACCACTAAGTCTTCAAGTATCGAGACCACTACTGCTTCGACTACTGAATCTTCATCTGCCGAAACAACCACATCCTCCGCTTCCGAATCCACAACGGCTACGTCCACTGTCAGCACTGATGCAACAACATCTGCCACAACCTCTTCAGCTGAGACATCTTCAACTTACATCACCATCACCTCAACTACGGCAAGCTCGACCGAGACTGAGACTGCCAAGCACATCCACATCCACCTTCTTCCCTGCCGGTCTATTCCCTTGCGAAACTGATTCAGACTGCGACTTGCGAGGCGGCGTGTGCGATCCAATGCGCTGCGGCTGCATCAACTTGATGTGTTACCTCAAGACGACGACTATGGCGACAATGACCACCACTGCCTTGCCTGAGTTCGCATGCGGAAGTGATACTCAATGCGTGGGTGCGTCGTTCTGTTTGGATCAGGGAGTCAACATTTGCGCCTGCGTTAACACTCTTTGTATCGTGACGGTGGTACCCTTGCCATAGTGGAAGCAGTTGAGATCGGTATCACCGGCTGAATGATGGGATCTGGAAGGCAAGCTGGTGAGGCTATGTATATAGCGGTCCGACGAAGTTGGTACATAGTTACCATAGATCTGGGCTTGGGCTTTAATTCAAATAGACGTATCATAGGAATCAAACATATTGCCGTGGCGAGATTTGCGGTGTGATATGACAAGCTGTTGCGAAATGATATCTATGCCCTGGTTCACCACATCATTCAAAACGAGCGTGCGAAGCTATCAAGGTCGCATTGGTAGAGCCCGGCTTGCATGGGGACAGAACCGAGGTTATTCCATATTGGCTCTTTGCCTTGAATCCTACAGCCTTGGCTCATGCAAGTCGCGTATTTGTCAGCTCGGATGGACTCGCTTAAGAGGAGATCATGCAGTTGCCCCCAAGTTGTCAACTCTCTGACAGCTTCAATTGCCAAAAGAAACCTAGAAACGCTATTCGACCACCAAGTCACAAAAATGAGTTGTTATTCCGAGACGTTTGAAGCTGCATTTGCGGACCCCAAGAACACAGCCGTTACTACCCCAGACGCCGATGTAAACGCCATCATCAGCAAAAATTACACGGTCGATGAGCCATTTACTTACACCAAGTCCCTTCTGTGGGATATGGAAGTGAAGAAGGCGCTTGGCCCAGACAAATACATCAGCCATGTTATCCGCCCCGGGAGCCTGAAGGTAGTTGACCATACCAAGGAGGGCTCTCTCGAGTACTTCACTCGCATCACGGATCAGAGGGTGTGGAAGGACCCCGATCAGTACACGACAGTTATTGAGCACATCTGCCTCGATCATGTCAACCAAAAGGCATTCTTCCTCGGAGTGGCAGAAGCGACTCTTCCGGATGGCACAAAACTCACGAGCGGGGAAAGACAGCCATTGTTTCATGTTGAACACTGTGCGGTCGGTAGTGAGGAGAACCCTGTCAACACTTGGCGAATTGTGCATCTCACCGAAGCCCGGGATGAAGACCTTGTGAAGGCTTTTGATGGCATGATGCGTGATCCTTATTTGAGACAGTTTAATGAGGTCTACATAAGGGAGGATTTGGGAAGACAGTTGGTTCAAAAGGATATTACTACTTGATGTTTATACTCTCTAGCTAGATGATGCTTGGTGGTCTAGATGCCTGGGACTTGAAGGGCCAGCTCCTGCTTGTAGAATAGGCACCCTGGGATATACCGAATCCTCAGAACCTCTTATACGGCCGCAGGTTGAACATTAGTCGTGGTATAAGTCGCACAGTTGTTACCCGTAGCATCAACCGTCATCTGCGCCAAATCATCGTGACCACTAGCACAAGCACCTCCAGAAGCCCTCAACTCGCCATTGTTGAAAGTGACAAGCTCAATACCCTGTGCATTACAATCCTCAGCGCGGAAATGCGTCCCATTGAATCCGACGCAAGCCTGAACGTCAACGAGGTCAGGTCTGAATCCGGCTGTGAATGTTCGCTGGACGCGGAGTGAATTGCCATCTGGGGTGAGTTGACGGTCGGCAGCCTCGTTGACACATGCGGCGTCGACGATCTCTCCGTTATTACGGAGGGTTAGACATTCGTTGCCTGGAATGCCGCCGATTTCTGTAAAGACAACGGTTTGGCCGTCTGCAGCCTGGTTACCGCCTCCATTGGTGTTATCGCCAGCTGCACCATCATTGCCAGTGGTATCGTCAGCGGCACCACCCCCATTGGTAGCATCGTCAGCTGCACCGCCTCCGTTGGTGGTGTCATCAGCTGCGCCATCTCCATTGGTAGTGTCGTCGGTTGCTCCGCCATCGGCTCCGGCGTTGTTGTTCCCGTTGCCAGCATTGCTATTATTGTTGTCGTCGTTGTTTTGCGGAACATCGCCGTTGGCGTCGCCAGTAGCGTCACCGTTGGCATTATCGTCGTCATTGCCATTTCCGTTGCCGTTGCCGCCGTTGCCATTTTGTGGAACATTAACGTTACCATTGTTGTTGTCGTTGTTGTCGTCAACGGCACCAACCCCGTTGACGCCGTTGCCGCCACCGCCAAACCCTCCACGGAATCGTCCGCCGAATTGTCTCGGTTGGATGGACATGGCAGAAGCCACAGTGAGGAGGTAAAGAATCGAAACAGCCTTCATGATGACGATGAAAGAATGTACAAGCCGGTGTGAATGAGGAGAGTTGATGAAGCGAGAGTATAGAAATCAAGAGTGGGCCGGCCACGGAGAAGTGAAGAGAGAGTATAAACAGGAGAGATGGGAAAGAATGTGATGATCCAAACAAATTCGGACTACTAGATTCAGTGACTTATATAATAACTGAAATCGAGTTTGCAAAATGCCCCTTCGCTTCCGAGTTGACAACTCCCGCCCTGTTTCGGATTCGTCGCAACAGCCCCTGCAACGTCACACTAGCATCTGCCGTCGCATCTCCAAGCCAAGCGATCATCTGAAACTGGGCGCCAATCTCAGACAACTATTTATGGATTAGATCAAAGAGACTTTTCCACTCTTGGGCACTTGACCGATGGGGTTGACCCCGAGGGGCTGGTTCTCGGCAACTTGGCGACCTCCTGCTTTAGCCCGTATAGGACGTCTGGCACACAGGCGTGAACATCTGAGGCAACCTTTGCTTTATAATGTTCTACTCGCTTTCGGAACGCGCTTCTTGTTTTTTCTATACGAGCTGTCAATTCCTAGACTGGATAGTGTCAGGGAGACTGACCTAATTTTCAGGACAGCCTCAAACACCAACAGCAACACAATTGTACCTCTGCTGAAACTATGCAAATTTTCCGTCGAATAGAAGGCACATAGGTTACAAGAGGCGAGGCATAAGCGCCAGGAAGACAAGACAAGCGCTATGTGGAGGCAGCAACAAAGTCGAGCTGGTTGGCAACGGGCAACTTGGCATACTCTAGGGGAGCTAGGTTAGGTCCCTCCTGTGGCGATTGAATCGCAGCCTATGAGTTTTGACATAGAACAATGATCTCGTAGTCATGGAGTTGCGTGTTGGGGCTGTTTGTGTGGAGGACAGCAATGTGAAGGGCTTTCACCCAGGCCAGCACAGTCAATTCGCCACCGGTATTCACATGGCGATACTAGAAGTTCAACCGCCATTCCCTCTCACAGTCTCTAGTACGCTACTTCCTCGTGGAAGAAGTGGTCAGCATCCACAACCTGAGGCGTGGTAACGAGGCCGTACGAGATCGACAACATGCTCCCGAACGTAGTGAGGGATAGAGGTCCCCCC
>NKCI01000298.1:0-37211 GCA_003946985.1 Fusarium duplospermum | reverse complement strand
GAGCCCTCAGTGTCGGAGGAGCCGCAAAGTGCAATCACCTCTGGTCTCACCTCACTGCCTCTGAGTCCAGCCCGAGACTTGGTGGTGGTGGTGGTGGTGGGAGCGAGGTCGTAACCGTGGCATGCGACGTGCTGGTCTACCAGACGAGCAGAGTTTTCGTGGAGTATCTCCATGGCTCGCGAAGGATGGGTAGCAGTGCCAGAAAGAATCTTGGTACGCTTCCCCTTCTCCGTCTTGAGTACAAACATGTGCCATTGGTTGCTGGTGTCGAGTCGAGAATTAATCTCATAGTCGGCATCGGGGCTACCATGAAAGCATTGGCAGTTGGCTAAGAGTGTGTGATAATCATAGATTAGTTGAAGCTATTCGGGATATAGAGTCCAACGAGGAGGGTCCACACTCACCAAGCACGAGACTTTGGTAGTCAAGGTTGACGGACGGGAGAGGCATAGCTGCGGTGGTTCGAGGCAGCAAGGTCATGAGGGGAGATTCGCCGTGAGGGTAGGGTAGAAGCTGTTGAGAGCAAACTATTCAGCGGGGTGTCTCCTGGATAATATACCAAGGCATCCGTAGTTGAGAACGAGGCCCAGCAACCAAGTGTCGGCGATCCAGACAGGCTGGCAAACAAGCGAGGCGCGAAGGCAGGGCGGACGGAGAGACGTCAGCTAGACGAACATAACATATGTATGATTAATATTAGTCTCACATGCCACATGGCTGCATAGGCGTGGCTCCGGGCATAGCAATGCCTCGCCCGGCTGCATCACTGCTGATCGTTATGTGGCTAACCCGAGACATGGAGGAGTCATAGAAAACTCCTTTCGGAACGAGACAGATCGCCAGACTGCAACGTTAGTCTGGTTCCAGTTAGTGGGCTGGCCCCGATGTGTTTCACTTTGGCAGCACCCCCCCAAACTGAGTTTCGCGGCAAACCTTAGCTTCTCCGGGCGCATGTTGCCTCACCCAGACACTCTAATCACTCAATTGCCCCAACCATAAGCACTGCCACACAGCCCTGGCGTCGACTTGGTGTGTGTGCCGAGAGGAGGTTCCTTTCCGAGTTGTCTTGCTGAAAAGGAGGGCTTGGTGTACCCGGCGCCCCGTGGGATCCAACAACCGGGATGGGGAACAAAGAGGGCAACAAGGGCATCGTGGTCTCCACCACCCTACAAGTTCCCACAGGTTATGCGAGGCGTGCAATGCAACCGGCCTGTCGCCCAGCCGTCCCCGAAAGGGCGGTCTACCAGCTTAGCGATCTTGCCATTGTGAGGAACGCGGTATGCCGGCGAAGAGATCACTGGCTATAGGCCGGTAAGGTGAGTCCCTTCGTGTGAGGTATCGAAAGTGCCTCCGATTTGCATTTCATTTGCCATACGGGCCGCACGTTGCACTGATGCAGGCTTCTCTTATTGCATTGCACATGGTGATCGTCCCCGGCTCGAACCGGGCGCAGATGTCGATGCATTATAACCGAATGACTGCCTTCCCCACGAGAGAAGCAAGCAGTGTTGGCAGCGCCCAAGTAATGAGAAGAGGATTTGAAGAAGTCCGAATTACGCCTAGCAACGGAATGGAGGATTGTCTCACCTTGATGCTCGCTAAAGTTAAAACCCCACGCAAAGGCAAGCCGTTATTAAAAGAGATGTAACTATGCCAACAACTACTCCCCGCGCGTCATGGCATACCCCATGGTCTCTTCGTGAGGCAAATAGATCCATCAAGCTGACAGTTAGTTACAGTGCCGGCCTGTTGCAGAGGCCGCCTCTCGTTCAATGGAAAGATTCTGCGCACAAACCGTCCCTCCGTCACAGGGATATCCCAAGCCAATAGAGAAGGGGATGGGAAAGAACCAGATAAGGAGTACCTGTGAATATGTGATATTTGACCCTCTGACACAAGTGCTTCTTAGTAATAGCGACGACAAGTGGGATTGATCTCCACAGCCACTCCACATCGAAGGGATAGTCAGTGCACAGAATCTTTCTATTCAACGAGAGGCGGCCTCTGCAACCGGCCGGCACTGTAGTATGCTTCGCCATCCTCTGTCAATATCTATTTCATACCTATGAGCCGGTACATTATACTCGCTCTCCAATTAAGAAATCTTTCTCTCAACTGGCTTCCCTATTATCATATCTGGACCACCTTCCGATGCTCCTTTCCATATTAGGCCACAGCTTTGCATAGTCCACATCTCTTTATTGCTACTATCTTACCGCATTTTTGGCACCCCAGCACTTTCTTCAACACACTATGCACTAAAGCCATCAGAAATTGATCTCGTATAGCTACTGACATTGTGTCCTGGGTTTCCTTCCGTATCCAGTCTTTACACTCGCCTCCTCCACATACAGAATTTGATAGTGATAACAACAAAGGGATCCTCCACTTTGTGAAGGCGAGAGTTTGGTGTCTACAAAATCTCCACCGCAAGGCAGTTACAATTCTCGCAAGAAGCGCGGCCTAGAGGCTACATGCCCCTATTGGAGTCGATGGTAGCTGATCGAGTCCCGGCTCCAAGAGATGGAGAGACCGCGTCTGTAGTGAGTTAGGGGAAAAGCGTGCTAAGCCATTTTGGGCTGCCGAGCAAATTCTTATACGTAGAAAAGGAGACAAAGGCCATAGGGACTTGCCTCCACCATCACTTTCACGGGCCTTTAGGACGCGGCGAGTTTCTCGGCGAGGAGGATGTGAGGGATAGGGCTGTGGAAAACGCATTGTACGAGTTGGCACTGGAGAATATGGTCCGCGTGATAGTCCGGCCCTATGGTTATTGATGGGAGGACCTTGGTAGAGTAAAGAATTGTGGATAGGTAATAGGACTCATGATTTTCAGGTCCCTGGTAATCCGCAGGATTATGGTTGTGAGCTACCTACGGATGGCAGAGTGCGACAGTTGGACGCTGTACCACGGACGAGGCGCAGCATGCTCAGCCTTTACATATCGTTGCTGATCTAGCCAGCCCGCTAGTCAGCCTTGTCTCTTCTGGCTTCCCTACTTAAGTCAAGAGGCCTTCCAGTTCATGTGCCTCTCTCTGTATTGTTTATTCTTTGGCACATAAAAATCATCTCTATCTGCTAAATTTTGCTGCGCCCCGACTCGTGCTCACCACATGAAAAATTCTCAGCACAGACTAGGCGCTCAATGTCGATCGACCATCTCGGTGAGAGAGTGCCCCTTATGGGTTCGGCCCTTAGCTCCGTTGGAGTGCCTCCCCATGGCAATGGTGACGGCCACGCCAGCCCACGTCAAAGCCCAAGTACCGTGTCTTTGTTCCTAGACTCAGAATATACACAAGGCCTTGACAGCTAGAACTTTGTCTTGAGATATCTCGTCCACCCATGGCACGTCATCAAGGTCACCTTTCTCAGCAGTATGTTTGCACCCGCTCCTGAAATCCTGCTTGGCCAGTAGCGATGCCGCTGACTTGATTCCAGGCTATGTCAACTTCCTTCTGGTAATGGTCCCCGTCGGCATTGTTGCCGGGGGACAGGGCTGGAATCCGACTGCCGTCTTCACTATTAACTTCCTTGCTATCATACCTCTCGCTGCTGTTATGTCGTTTGCAACGGGAGAGATCTCTCTAAAGCTGGGAGGAATACTGGGTGGCCTACTAAATGCTACCTTTGGAAATGCCGTCGAGCTAATCGTGCGCTTCACCTATGAAGGACCTACGTCGAAATCGGGATGCTGACCATGGCCGCAGGTCAGCATTATTGCGCTCAAGGAAAAGCATATCGATATTGTCCAGGCCTCCATGCTCGGGTCGATCCTCTCCAACCTTTTACGGATGATGGGCATGTGCTTCCTGTTTGGTGGTGTCATCCATCGCGGCCCAACTGGTAATGGTACAGAGCAGGTCTTTTCTTCGGCTACAGCACAGACTACCTGCTCGCTCATGGCACTCTCGTCTGCTTCGCTCATCATCCCCGCTATCGTAAGTTTCAACTCTCGCCACTCTGCAAGGAACAAGCTGACTGATCGTTGAGTATAGCTGTTTGCCATCCTTGACCAGAGCGGCTTCAGGGACAAGGACAAGAGCATCCTCACTCTGTCGCACGGAACCGCCATCATACTGCTTCTCCTCTACGTCCTCTACCTCGTCTTCCAGCTTCGTACTCACAGCAACCTTTTCGATGCCGAGAACCAGAACTCTGACGAGCGTGAGGAGCCCGAGGAGCCCGAGGAGCCTAGCCTGGGCATCATCGGCGTTGTCGCTGTCCTTATTGCCACCGCCATCATGGTCGCAATCTGTGCCGACTACCTTGTGGGAAGTATCAACAGCCTTGCCGAGACATCAGGCCTAAGCAGGGCTTTTATTGGCTTGGTTTTGATCCCCATTGTCGGAAATGCTGCCGAGCATGTCACCGCCGTCGTCATTGCAATCCGGGACAAGATGAACCTGGCCATGAGTATTGCCGTTGGCTCTAGCATTCAGATTTCTCTTCTTGACACTCCTTTCCTCGTCATCGTCAATTGGGCCCTTGGCTCAGATATGAGCTTTCACTTTGAGACTTGTAGGTTTAGAACAACCCGCAGCCGTGCCAGATGTTTGTATGTTAACCTGTTACCCCTCAGTCCAAACTGTTGTCTTTTTAGTCTCAGTTCTTGTCGTTACGTGCACCGTGCAAGACGGCAAATCCAACTACCTTGAGGGCGCTATGCTTCTCGGCCTCTACACCATTATAGCCCTAGCCTTCCTCGTCATCCCCAGTAGCCTCGTTAGCGGAGAGCTGCAGGCCTCGGAAGACGCCTCTATCACCCACCCGGCCTTCTCTCACGCGTCATGATGCAGGGGGGCGTCTGGCCCTAAAAGCGAAGGCGAATGCGCACATCGGGTACATGATTGTTATTGGCCAGAAGCCTTCGTCAAGTCAGGTAATTCCCGTGGCTGGCGTTCTTCGAGAAGCGTCACGCCGTGTTGTTATCAAACAAGCGCATTTGAGTATTTCATAAGTAATGTCTTGATAAAACTTAGCCGTGATACTCCGGGCTCGCACTTGATTGGTCTTTATAGATCAAGTCTTCGTCATGCATCCGGTGTGCAGACAGATTACCACCGATGTGGCTACACTGGGCATGTAGCTCTTAGCGACTAGGATTCTCCAAGGTGCGAGGGCCTAGATTGAGTAGTTTGTCAAAAGGAATGAGGTAGCCACCAAGGGATGAAATACTACCCCTGGCCGACCCTGGATGTTGTTCTCAAAGATCTTCTTGGCTTCCTCGATGACCGGTTTCTTGCTAGTGAAGGGTGATCTGTCGAAGGGGGGTTTACGTTCCAGAATGAGGGCTTTGGCGTACCCCTTACCCTTCGGACCAGCCCTGTACTCACTCCATGTCTGTGGAATGCCATCGGTCACTTCCCGCCTCGGCGCCATCTTTGGAGCTGGGCCAGATCGATGTGGATGGAGGGAACGGCGAATGTTTTGGCCATATCATTCCGTGCACCCATTTCCTCCGGTCTAGAAACAATCCCCTCCCCAGTGCAGGCGGGTGTTAGAGAGATCTTTAGCGGTGCCTCGAGTGATGGTGTTGAACGGTCTGGCAACGTGAGGTGTGTTTCCTCAGTGGTTGGTGATGTGTTCTAGGCCTTGTCGCTCCTATGGGGTGTTGTACCGTCGCGCTGGGTTCCCGCGCCCGCATGCTGGTGGTCGTCTTACTGGAGTAGCTGGGCGCCTGCTGCCGCGCAGTCGTTTACGGGGTTGCCTTGTCTGCCTGATCCTTGGACCTGCAAATCGCACGCTGGTTATTTGACATTTACCATGGAGGTATCTGGCTATGGCCTTCCGGTTTGTGCTCTTGTTCGCCTGATGATTGGCAACCCGGAGTGGGATTGATGACTGGTATGCCATCATCGGCCTGCCTTGGCACCTGTCCTGGACGGGGAGCAGTAGCCGGGGGTCCTCTGCCTCCTACATACATCTCTCCTTGTTCTTGTCGTCGCGGCCATCGCCTGGATGGATGACCGCCGGCCAATGCACCGCCGTGGGCTGCCCCGCTGACGGCCTCTAAGCCGGCGGCTACATTGATCTGTGGGCTCGGGTCGGATGCGGTGCAATTCTCGGTGCCGGCCGGAGCTGCCTGCTTACGGGATCCGGATCCGATGTGTGACAGGGAGTAATCGACCACAGTTTGCTTCTTCCTTCCCAGCATGTCCAGCGAATCGCGTCGGACAATGCAGAGAGTCGTCTTCAGGGCGCTTACTTGATGGATCGCCGTCTGCCTCAGCAGCGAAAGCTGGGTTTCCACCCTCCCGTACTTCTCCCCCCCCCCCAATCGCGCTGTTCTTGAATCAAGGCATCATGCGCGACTAGGCCGCCGCCTTGCCCGGTGTGAGGTGACGCTTATGACGCTTGTGACGAAGGATGAATGCTTCTCACAATGGTCTCGTTGACGAAAGAGGCAATGTTATTCCTGTTGCTTTGACACACTCGTCACATCGGAATCTCTTCTCATGAGCGCTGTTTACATGTCGCTTGGAGCCACAATCGCCCGTAAACGTCTGAGAAGACTGAGAGGGAATTTGTTGAGGATCTTCGAGCCGGGATGGCGGTTGGCCGCGGGGACAGATGGGCTGGGCAGCAATGAGTGAATGAAATGTCGTTGCTGAGACATTGCTTAGAGGCATTGTCCCCAGACTGATACTAACATTGCAGCTTCGCTAAGCCGGTCCATCGCCTTGCGCAGTCGACTCTATCGACAAATTCGGTTGTAGTTGAAGCCAATCGCTTGCTGGGAAGATGGCAATCGCTTCACGACCCTGGCCCCGGTGGACATCTTCCATCTCGAGAGACGCTGCCAGTTCGGATATATCTTTCTGCTCTTGAGTATTGCGTGTTCTAGTCCCATTCCCTTCAAACTCTTGCTTATGGGCCCTGCGAAATGGCCTACCACTGTCGGGGGCAGGGGTAAGTGACCGCCTATCTTCTTCACCGGCGAGCGTCGTGTAAGATCCAGCATCTTCTTCGTCAAAGACTCCAGTTTCGGGAGGATCAGCTTTTGAAGAGTCGTTCAGTAGGTGGTCTGGGAGTTCGTCCGGTACATGGATGCTCGAACTGTATCTGCAAGGCCATGATGCTCGAGGTCCAGGGCTTTGGACTCCATCCGAGTAATGAGGTGCCAGGCTACCCGCTGCCTCGTCTTCGCCACAGAGAGTCATGCCGGATCCAGCAGTGAGCGGCCTTAGGTCCGTAGCGGCGAGGATAGGTGTTATTGCCGAGGCCTCCATGGAATATTCAAGCTCAGACGTCAACCTGGTAGTTGACCGGTCTTGGTGAAGGGGGAGCTTGTTCGAACATGGCGAAGCCGCCGAACCTGTTTGCGGAGCAGAAGGGGCCTGAGAAGGTTCATACGTACGACCCGAGTCGCAGCAAGCGTTCTCGGCCACTTGTTGGGTTTGATGATGTGGTTGTATCCCTGATTGTGCCTTCCTTTGGAGCCTTAGTGTTTTTTGAGCTTCGCGCCTGTGTTGCCTTCGAAGCGTCATTGCGATGCTCAAACATAATCACCCAATTAACTCACTGTAGCTCTGTTGAATGTGGCCATTTCGCATTGGAAACTAGCTTCTTACATCAATTCCAGTGGCTCGACACTAAACTCATTTTGGAAGATCCCCTTCAGACAGACCAAAGCCGTTCCCACCGTCAAGGCCGCCAGAGCGGCCAAGGAACTGGCAAAGCAACGGACACACGTCAAACACATGCTGCCGGCCAGGAACCAGACCACCATCATGACTGATGGATGAGACATCCAGTACAACCTTCTGTCATAGACGCAATGTCGGGCCTTTAACCCGGCTATACAGGAAGCATTCTCCTTGGACGACAGCGAACTGTTAAATGTTAAAGAGAGGAACAGGGATCATGCAGGAGCCAACAGGCAAGAGTCATTGGAGCACGCACAGGACAGCGGCCCCTTAGGGATGCACTGGATTGAGGGTTGAGATACCTACCGGCAAAGCGAGAAAGCCGGGTAGTAAGCTTTGCTTATCTGGTATCGACGTGAGAGAACTGGGGGCAATCGGCCAGGGTGAAATTCAGAGGGTCAGAGGGGGAATACCTAAGCACCCACCACAGTATCTAAGCAACTTCCACTGTGCTCCAGCGCTCTGGCGCTGGGCCTGCGGTGCAAAGGGTAAAATAAGTTTATTATTTGTCACTTTTCTCAAAGACATTCAGAGAGGGGTCTCACACACTTCTTAGTGAGGCAAATGCAATATAAAATAATAAGGGCAATTGGTCAATCGATCAGAGAAATAGCCCAAAAGCGGCTCCTTTCTCATTGACCATGACGACGTTGGTATTCCTGATGGCCGACGGCCAGGCATATTCAACATGAGGCAAGTTCGACGGGCTTGGTCTTGCTTGACAATCAATCAAACAGGTGGGTGGCCGGCGCCTGGGAGACTCGCGCGCAGTCGAGGCTGCAACACTCGTTGGAGATGGTCTGCACCGAGGCCGCCACGAAGGCGCGTAGAATGTCGACTCAAAAGTGGTGTATTGTGATGACTTAGGCAAAACCTATCTTCGCGATCACTCGGTACTCCACAAAGTGCTCGCCGTCGATGGTAATAGTATTCCCCTGTGACATCAACATGCCGCTGAGGTACTCATTTCCCCGGCGAGTATAATCAACACCCCGGTAGCTCTTAATGCTCTCAGGCTTGGACTGGGCATTATTGCTCCGCTCCAGCTTAGCATTCGCCTTAGGTCCCAGGCGGAATTTTTGTACCGACTCTCCAGATCTGAGTAGTGAATCCGACTCGGTTTCGTGAGGTCTGCTGGGGGCTTTGGTGCCACTTGGATCCTCATTCCACTCGCTGATATGCCTCACAGATTGTCCGCGACCGCAGAAGTGATCATCGATGTGGTCACATCGTTTGGACCATGCAGTCCCCAGCTCACTGATGTCACTGATCTCTATCATCTCGGCGCAAAAGCCGCACCAGAACCTACCATCGCGATTGCAGTCTTTCTCAGCCTCGCAATGCTGGCGGCTCTCGTGTCTCTTCCAGTCATCTTTGCTGCCAAATTTTATTTGACAGTTGAAGAACGTACAGCTCCATGGCTTTGCGTGTCTCTTCAGATGTTTCCTAAGAGTGCGTGTAAGTAGAACAAGGGAGAGCTTGGCGGTGCCGGGAAGTGCCTACTTGAGCATGCATTTTCTAGAAAATTTCTTCTGGCAAACTGTACATCCATGCATTTGCTTTCGGCTCGTACTAGATAGCACATGCTGTGTTGAGGCATCACTCATGGATCCGGCATAGTAATCTTTCAGGTGGCCTTTGGGGCGGTGTTTAGGTGTCCTATCGACGATCTGTTTCGGAGACTCTAAGGTTGGACTGACTGAGTCCTTCATAGATTGTACTGGAGGAGTTAATACCTCTTCAAATGTGCCATCTGCATGAGCTATCCTGACATCAGGATGGAAAGAATCCTGCTTGTTTGGGCCCTGAGAACCAGACGCATGCATAGGTAGCTGATAATTCTGTGACATTTCCTCTACGGGCATTGCTTCGGTGCTGCCTCGCATTCCAGATCCAGAAGAATCATTGCCGGCTTTAGGGAATTGCTGTTGGATCTGTTTTGCTGTTTGCCAACGAGTAGAGAGGACGGAAAGACAGTCAAGATCCCATAAGGGAGGTTGACTAGAAATTATGAGCACGAGGTAGGGATATGGGTCAGTAGGCTTCAACATACCAATAATAATACATACTGAGATCATCATCAGCACCATACTTTTTTCCATGATGGCGAAGCAGGTGCTGGCGGAAGTTATCGCGTCTTGGCCAGGCCTTGTGCTCCATCGCACAGCCGTCAAAATTGCACTTGTACAGGCAACCTCCGACCGAGAAATCCTTATGGACACCCCTTAGGTGCCTGTCGAGGTCCCCCTGAGAGGGAAAGCCTGTTCTCCGCTGGCATCCCTTTACAGTACATCTGAACGGTAGGGTATGCCTGAGCATGTGTTTTCTAAGGGCTTTTAGCGAGCCAGTCTCTGAGATGTAGTGCAATGGTCATTTGACTAACCTCAACCCCGACATGGATGGGTTGTCTGTTCCGCACTGGCCACATCGGTGGCTGTTTGGATGCTCGCGGGCGGGCAGTTGTGGTTCCATGATGATATTCTCCCCCAGTCCCAGCCAGACGACTAGAGGCTGGCGGATCCTAAGATTCACTGGCCAATCTTGGGAAATCAGGTCTATGGCCCCAGTCGATCAAAAGATTTCGAGGATATGCTAGATGACTGGGTGAAGGTGTTAGCTCCATGACACGATAGAATTCAGATAATGTCCAGAAACAGTCCATACCGATGCTAGGGGCGAAGGACACGAATATCCCAGTATTGAACCCCTACTGTAGGACAAGAAATTTGTGCACGAGAATAAGCGATTGGGCTTGTGGAATAGGGAAGCAGAAGATGGTTAATTACTTATATTTCCGCATCAAAATCTGCTCGAGGGGCTTTTGCACTCCAAAAAAAAGCCCCATGAAATACGCCAAGACGAACGTCAGTTGGTCTTGGACATGGATGTGCGACTACAGGAAGTGCTCGACAATCAGCTGATGGGGTAAGGGGGGGGCGGGGGGGGTGCATAAGGGAAAGACCCGAAGAGGGCCTGTTGGCTCGCCCCGGGGCTTTTGAACCACATGAAGTGTCAGGTATCACGAAAACGCGAAGATAGGGGTCTCTTACTTCCCCGAGCCTGACCAGGGCCTTAAACTGCGTCTAGGAGTGGTATTGCCAAACAGCAAGGCGTAAAATAGGGACATATAGAAGGTGGCTTAATATGAGCTATAGCCCGCTAACGGTAGACAGTAATATATCTCGATTATTTGAGTTTTTCCCTAGAAGAGGTGACTGACTTTCTTTATCTTGCGCCACGTCCCCGGCCCATCAAGCCTCCAAGTTCGAGCGTGCACCGCCATCTCCACTCAGGAATGGTTTCTTTATCCGTTGCTAATTTTACTTCCAAGTTGTCTCGGACAAGGGCTGACTGCGGCCAGTAAATCCTGCGTATACTCTCTTTCCACCCAAATTTCCTTGGCTCTTTGGGGCGTAGTTTCCGCTTTGCCGAACAGGGAAGGTCAGATAATACCTGGTTACATGGGGTCTGAGATTATTCGAACCTCATGGCCCGCCTATCTGATTGGACACTGCGCCGTGCAAGAGCAGCGATGGGGCTCCGTGGAGGAGTGAGGGAAAGTGCAAGGGCCATCAATAGGTGACCGCAGGAAAAGTCAGCTTTGGCATAGTTATGGTGCTTCTTCATGAAATGAAGCTGGATGAGATTGTCGTCAGCTTCTCGACGAGGCTTGGATCCAATGGATCCCACGCTTCCTTGATCCACGACACCATTCTTGCTGTATTAACCTCGCTTTTGCCTAGTCTGGCTCTGGCGAGTTAAGGGTGTAAGCTTCCTGATTTGGCCTTTAAAGCATTTTAAAGGTGCTCAACTGGATTAAGATCAGGCGAATGAGTCGGCCGATTTATGGGCCTGATCCCGTGGAGCAATAGCCAGTCATTGGGCTTTTGTGAAGTGTGAATCCGGGCAGTATGTTGCCGGAAAAGTTCAAATTCGTCGGTGAAAGAAGGAAGATCTTCTGATAGTGCCTTAATATAGCTTCAGCTTGTGTAACTGTTCCTCTTGGCCTCAAGATCCCTCGTCATGATGTGAGACTAGTCTTATTCTTTCCAGCGATGCCAGCCCACGCCATAATAGACTGACGGGGTTTTTCGTGTTGCTGAACATTAACTAGGTCCTTACAATGCCTATCATCAGATCGGCGAAAGACCCAGCCGTCTGGGTTATTCGGGGCGTTTTGAACTATGCACTCGTCTGTGAAGCAGGCCTGAGGGAAAGTCAGCGGCAGAGCCCCCTCCGTCTTTCAGGGCCGATTTACTAGCAAAAGCTCATCAATCCGAGGGATCCAATACTCGCTAAATTCACGCCGCTCTCTTGTGTCGTCTTCTAATAGCGCGATACGTCTTTTGGACCGCCATGCCCAATTGCGATCAACCCGCGTGCACAGGGAAAGAATATGTGCATGGCCGACCCGCGTGCCCTAAATCCCTCGGAAGTGAGCGCCAACGCGTTAAATTTCCGTACTGGTGGGCGTTATCGTGCGAGTGGTCAGGTCGTGAACAGAATCGGACCTGTTGTTTGGAAGGCATCCCTGTCTCAACCCACGTCCAACCAATGATTGCTCTGGATATTAAGCAGCTAACAATGACATCTGCCAATTCCATTGGGCCAACCAAGGATACCGACTTTACTCCGGTTGCAAGGACGGACGAGTAGCGGAGGCTATTTACGACCTCAAGGTTATCGGTTGGTATGGCAAAGCAATATATACCATTGGTTCCTGTTCTTCCAGTGCAAGAGTCTCCTCTTTTGTGGTATTTGGTCCAATGGTCTATTGTCACAGTTGGTGTTTCCCAAAAGCGCCACACTCTGCCTCTCATCCGCTGGTTGATTTGACTGTAATTGTTACGATCATCCCTCGCTCGGTTGAGTGGTGATCAGCCAGCCATTCGACGCCGTCCGCGCCAGTCCATGGCTCCGTATCAAGCGGCCTCCGCTCATAACACTTACTTTGCCTCTGCCGGTGTCATTTGAGGCCACCAACTCGGCTTCGTCTCCGTAGATCCGCCAAGCGTGGCCCACCAATTCAACAAGGAAGTTTTGGCACAGGGCAGGGTGTCACTAAAACTCCAGCAGAACTCGTTCATTGACAGACACTATGTGAGGGGTCCGGGTCCCCGATTCGTAATATCCCCGTCAAACCGTGTTGCATCTCCAAGATCAATAATAGCGACAACGACAATGACCATAATTATAAACTACCTAGAAAACTCCTTCCGTATCGATATCAATTACGCATAAATTTAAATGACATAAGTAGCCTGCGTAACTTAAGAGACCTCTCCTGGGGAAGGCGTATCATCGTATGTTACCAGGAGGTCCTTCCGTTGACGACCTCTCGTTGGGATGGCTGTCGCGTGTTTTATCGTCTGGCTGATATGCAACTCCTCGTTTGGCTGGAGGGGGTTTTTGACTATTATCTTGTTCTAGAGCTCCAAAATACAGTCTTATAAAGCCTCTTCACTGTGGGATTCTCGGGAGCTTGACTGCTAGGTATAGTTACATTCTTCATCGGGTCCTCCTTGTCGCCTTGGTCTGGGGGTAGGCCCCCCTTAGCAGCAAGGCGAGCAATTTCGGGATTTTTCTCATCTCCAAGATGCCCTATCAGGACTGCGTCACCACGCGTGGCCCAAGTTCCCCCCGGCCTGTCGTCCTCGCGGTTGTTGGCGGCCGAAAGCACGCGTTTAGGTAGAGATTCGTTTGGCGGCGGACTCAGAGAAGGTTTGGTTCTGGGATAAACAGGGCTGAGGCCGGGGCTTCCTTTATCCACGCTGTCGAGTCCAGAATCCTTCATTCCCTCCTTGACGTGGTATAATATCGTAGGATGCTCAGGAAGGACAGGAGGGCGATGAGAAACATTCAGATGGCGAGATTGTATAACGAAGAAGAGACTCGAACGTGCTCAGGAAGGTAGTGCATGAGCTGAGATCAGAGTGGGAATCGAAGAGGCAAATCGTGTCGGCATGCGGGAAGACAACGACAAGGAGCCTGTCGCTTCTTACTCCTAGGTGTTGCATAATGGCAACCCATCTGCCGATCCTGATCTTACCAACCATGTCGTGGAGAACGCTTGGAATGAAAGCCACAGGGGGTCAGCTTGAAGCCAAGTTCTATTTATTATCAGCAAGTGCTGAGCTTTGAAATCGCGCTCGTCATGTAACTAGAGGTTGGCCTGGCGACTTGTCTCTGCTCTCCTGACGTAGTCTAGATATGTAATCACCTAGGAATGAATGCAGGGTAACTGATCGATCTTCATACCAAGACAGGTGCAGATAAGATCTGCTACGTAAGAGAGTTATCTTGCCACGGCTTGCCTTATCCCCTACAGTATGCTAACAAGGCGCTCCAGTCCGTACCTCGCTCCAGTGTTATGAGCATGCGGTCAGAATGATCTCATTTGTTAGAGCATAAATGTATGAGTACTTGCTCCTGAGGTAAGACTTGGTGATGATTGAAGTATCCCACATATGAATAAATGCAATTGGCCTGAACCCCCCGAAGTGGCATGGTTGGAGGTCCTTGCCAACTACTGTACAGTAAACCGGGTTAGTGCAAACTAAGAGCTCGGAGTGTCCGCGATTTCATTACCTTGGAGAGTCTGACCCCATGATAACACCATTTCGACTTGATTTGTAGCAAACCTTCCTATTGCGTAATAAAAGTGTTACAGGTATGACTTCTTATTAGGTAACAGAAAGCTACGTAGGCAGAAGGTGCTCACTGACCATCTGAGAAACGAGCACCCGGATAAGGTCAGGCCTACGGGCCGGCAGCAGACACGCCACTGGCCACGAGACTACTATACATTCGGCAAGGCATTTCCTTCTAAAGCTGGGCCACCAGCGATATCAAGAGGTCATGGATCGTGGCCATAGATAATCCACTTGATATTAAATGTCATAAACCATCATGATGTTAACGTCCTTCTCTATGCAAGCCCCTATGTTGTTAGGTATTTCGCGCAGGAACGTGTCTAGATGGACTGTGAGGAAAATCGCCATATAATGATACATCAAGGTTCAGGATCGGTAGCTTTAGCTCTGCTGACGAATTGGCGGCGCCGCATTTGCTAGTCGATAATGGTTAAGGACACTCGGCGTGATATCTCCGTCCCTTTGATCGAGCCACCCACACATGAGCCCGCTCAGCTCTCGTGGCTCGGCATCGTCGAAGGGGGAGTCATATAGAGCCCGATGAGGGATAAGCGTAAGTTGGCATCTTTGATGTCAACACTGGACCGACTCCTAAGCCAGTGCGGCGAGACCACCAGGGGGGCCGACGTTTACTTGAGGAGGTGGCTTCCCTATGAGGCGTCTTTCGAGCTGGTTTCCAAGCCATCTTCTGAGTAGCTCTATAAGAAGGATCATAAGGGATTCGTCTGCTTCTGGCTGCGCCTGTCCCGTCTATTGACTACCGCCGCAAGAACCATCACAAGCCGACGTTTGAGCCGACGCCAACTCAAGCCGCAATAGGATCTCCGGGCGGATGATATCTGGGAGTTTGAGGGGCTTGTTGGCAATAGAGCCGTCACGGGTGGCGAGGGTGATGATGAGTGTAATGAAGAAAGTGACCAAGAGGACTAAGAAGGCCAAGAGCGTCAAGGGGACGAAGGCATAGATGAAGAGGGAGCCTTCGAGTCTGACGCAGAATCAACCCCAATGTAGTCTACAGATGACCCAGAGTAGCAGCAGCCCAATAACTGTGCGATCGATGTTCTGCTGCGCTTCTGTTACTCTGCGCGTTGGGAAGAACTCGAGGATGGCATTGTAAATTTGACGATGCTAGTCTACTTTGGCGCGGTCCGCAGGCTGTCGACTCTTAACGACAACGAACACCTCTTGCATCGCCGATTTTCCCCAATACTGTCAGAATTTATCTACTGCTTGCGACTAATCTTCCCCAAAGCTGTGCTGCCTCGGCTTTCACAAAGCTATAGTTGCATTGCCCGGCGACCTCCCTGTGGACAATGAGGGAGACCCACTGCTCTACATTCTTGGGTAGGCGGTGAAAGGCTGCATGAAATGCAGGGCTCTCTGGATGGGGTAATTCACGTACATACCTAGTTAACTAATCCACAGGACTGCTCTCACACACTTAACCCCGCTCTCAGTGCGTTTATCATCATAAACTACCCGCTGCCGAACTCGTGTTGTTAGCCACATAAGCAATACTGTATTGCTGAATCCGAGTACTATCAATTTTAGCCAGACCGTATGTATATGCCTTTCCTAAACCCGAAAGCCTGTCCTGACTCACGCTCCGTTCCTAGCTCTTATCGAAGGCCGAAATGGATGCTTATACCTCCGAGGAGCGTCAGAAGAGAATCTCTGAACTAATCAGGGAGTGTTTAAAGGAAGAGGAGGAATTGACCAAACTCGAACAATTCATCGAGCAGCTGCCTAACACCGATCAAATGAGGGAAGGTGGCTCAGGCTCTCGAGTTCGAAGGAGGGGTGCTCCTAACGCGCTAAGCCGGGAACAGATGCTTGAAAAGCTCAAAGAAGACAAGGCAAAGAAGATGGAGAACATCGCGAACCTGTGGGAAAAGATACATACTTTGCAAGCTGAAGAGAGGACAACCAAGTAAATTCATGACTTTTGCTTGCTATCATAATACGCCTGGACCTTAGCCATCCACTCATTTTCTCTTTGGTCTGCCTCTTCATCGTCAACAAAGAGATTGTTCTCTCTGAGGTACTTAGTGTATCGCTCAGAGTTCTGCAGTAGCCTTTGCAGCTCCAACTGTTTCTGCTCGCAAAGGAAATACTCTCTGATGACCTTTTCACGTGGTTCCGTGTAGAGTTGAGGGTAGATGAAAGTATAAAAGACGTTGACGAGGTGGTGTGGTTTACGGAATATCTCTGCAATCCGTCTTGTTATCGCGTACTCACAATCCCACTCACTCAGCAGTTGAACATGAGCAGAAGAACCATGTTTCGAGGCCAGGACAGAACGGAACTCTGCGAAGTAATCCTTGGACGTGGTGATCCATGATGGTGGTGTGAAGTTGTTCACGGGAACTGTCGCTGCCCATTCCCAGTCCAGGATGCCCGTAATATGGAGCTCATGATCTACCATGATATTGGACCATCGGAGATCTGTGTGAGAAAGCACGAATGGGCCATGTTCGTGATTGACCGCTACAGGTATTTTTCCTATAGAGTCGAGTGCAAAGAGCTCGAGCTCTGCTGTCTGCTGGTCCAGGCTTTGGGTAGGCAATGAGAAGACATCCCGAAGCAGTCGGCGTTGTTGGGAAAAGAATTCAGCCGTGGACCGAGATGGCGGCGGCGACGGCGGATAGCCCTGCATTTTGAGTTCATTTATAGGTATGGAGAATGCACCAACAATTGCTGGTATCGAGCCCGAAACTTCAAGCCGAGCCGGCATCAACGACCCAGCCGCTGAGAACTCAAGACCTCGTAGCTGGGCAAAAATGTCAATGAGCTCCGAGTAGAATTGTCGTCGGTGTTGTTCTGAGCCATTTGAAAACTGCTTCTCGACAAGCTGCTGGCCCTTGATGTGATCAAGGATCATGAATGCCTGCTTCGCAGAGTTATTGCGCAAGAGCTGGGCCTGGCCGTACGCATGAACTCTGGGAACAGGAATCTGTGTATTCTCTTGAATATACCTAAGAAGGGCATTAATTGCTGAGCATAAGGCCTAAGGATATGGGGACTTACTGCATCGTGCACACTTCGCTCTGGAGCTTCCCCCAAACATCATGGATGGCCGGCTGGATTGGAATACGAACAACCCGTATTCGGTCGTCAAACCTGGCGAAGAAGCAAACGTTGTAACTCCCCCGCGCCGTCTCCGTCTCATCGACGTGGCATGGTGAGCCATTGTTATAAGAGGAAGCTAAGGCGCGGACGGCTTCTAGGTCTATCGCCTTGACGAATTCATCTGCTTGACGATCAAGTTGTTCGGCTGTCAAAGGGCTGAGGACTGATGGATCGTATCGAGAAACAAGAGGCCTAGAAACAAGGGCCAACACCGATTTCCAGGCTTGGAGAGTGCGTACGATGCACCATCTCCATTGCACAAGAATAACATGGCAAATTGCGCGTAACATCTGTGGAGGTAATGGGGATGGTTGATGTTGACACATGTCCTGACGCCGCAGGAATAGATCGTCGCGTCGCGGCTTGGCCCACCACAATTCACGTGATCTACAGGTAGAAACCTGCCAATGGCTTGAGCATTCACGCAGGCAGTTGACAGAGGGATTTTATTTTGTCAAATCTCAACCACGGCGATGGATATAGCGAGACGAATACGAAAAGATAGATAAAAGGTAAATTAATTGAACGATAACAGCAAACCCATCTTTTCCATTAAACACAATAGAAGTCATCTAACCCGTTGTCGAGACGACAGCACAGACGAAAATGCCTAAATAAACAACCAAATAAAACATCTTTAATATCTGGCAAGCAGCCAACTGGGGGAACTATATCGTAGACGAGCCTCTCAACAGGTACGAATACTGCTAGATGTCCAAGTAACATGGAGTTCATCGTCTGTCTGGATCTTGAAGTTTGACCGCTGCGCGCCAAGCTCGCAGCTCCTCATCTCTGTGGTTGTGGTCTTCGTTGGGTGCTGACGTCGTCCGTGTCGTCCAACCCCTGAAAGATTTCCGTTGGGTTGCTCAGAGGCCTCCCCCTCACCGCCCCTTCGAGCCCTTGACCAAACACCCCTGAAAGATTCATTAGCGTATACTTACCCCCGTTTTCTCCCCGTTAATCGCCCTGCTCTAACGCCACGAGATATCAAATGAAGAAAAAAATTAGAAGGAGGAAAATAAATTTAATCAGTTAAAATAGAGGCTAAGGTCTTTCTCCTTTCAAAGGGATATATTTTAGGGTCTCTGGGAAGTAAGTAAAATAGAGAGAGCTTTTTTTGCTCTTGTTATAAGGGTACGTGAGGAGGGTTCTTTTCTTGCGTTCTAATTGGCCTCAATCGTGACGCCTCTGTACGGGCGAATGATTCTTTCAGGGGTTGGATTGTAGTAGGTACATATGAGAGCCTGTCCAGGCGCCTCGGTGGCTGATAAACCCGACGACTTGGCACCACTTCCCCTTGTAGAAAAACAAGGTTCGTTAGTATTCATATGTAATAGCGGATACGTAATCACAAAAAGCCCCCCGAGTCCGGGTAACAGGCCCTGATACCGAGACTAATGATATGATCCTAGTCAGCAGCCGAAATTGCCAAAGTCTGAGCCTGACCACTCGGTCCAACTTTCCCTTCTAGGATTACTTGGTGGGGCCGCCCCACCAAGTACTAAGGACGAACGGCTAACCGGAATGCCCTGTTCTTCCCGACTTCTTAAAACGGGTATGATCTTGTGGAAAACAAAAACACTCATTCCAGAGATATCTTCTCACCTGAGACGCAAAGATGGAAGCCTTACCAAATGAAATCCTGAGGGAAATTGGCGATTACTTGATGCCAGACCCCCTAACAATCCACATGCTTCTGCGCGAAGACAGACTCGACTTCGACGTATGTGGGGAATCAATGGAATCAGGCTCTCCAAACGCTGTCTTGCTGGCGAAGAAGCGTTACGTGGAGGATCTACATTGCTTTGGAAAAACATGCCGGGCCGCGTGAGGTACCACCTAACCCGAAATTCGAGAAACAGTGCTAATTCGTCACAGACAAAACATCAGAGACCTGATATTTAGCCGGCGGCTAAAAGTCTGTTTCTTCGATACGCATACTATCACGTGTGTCTTGGATACTCAGAATCTTCAACCATTCCGGAGCGTTGAAGTTATCTTTAAATGTATCAACGAGCCATCATCAATTCTTCCAAGCCTTTGTCAACTCTCCAAATTTACTCAACTCGCTTGCTTGAAAGTACATTTCTCAGTGCCGCGCACTATAGCGTCATCCAGGCTCCAGGAATTCAAGCAGGACGTCAGACAAGCTTTTTCTCCCAGCGTCAAGCTAGACATTGAGATCAGAGTCCATCCGGTTGCCATGAAGTTCTTCATCAAACCAGCACACTGGTGCAATCAAAAGTGCAGAGAGTATTACAGCCCCGGCAAGGCCCAGCCGGGGATGTTGATCAGGATCATCCCAAGCGATGACTATCTTGCGGCCGGGGTCGTCCTAAGTGTTAAGGATTTTGCGGCCGGGGTCATCCCAAGTGTTGAGGACCTTACAGCCCCCCAAGTCTTGCCAGCTATGAAGGATATTATGGCCACGGTCCTCACGCGGAGGCCCAGGCGGAGAAGCCGAGTAGGACCATGATCTCTCGGGTATTTCCCTGTACCGAAGTACTATTATCTCCGTGTAGAGACACGGCATAAGGATTTGGTATATTATGGTTAGGCTTTCTTATCCAATTTTACCTCGCCTGTCAATGGGTCTTGGTTTTGCTTCCTCTAGCATATTACTAAATGTAATTTTGACTCTCATCACGGACTAAGAGACTCCATGCTAGAATGGAATCAGAAAGCAAAATGAACCCCCAGAATCCCTCCAAAATCTTAAAGGCTGCAAGCACTCAAGCACGTACTGCGTACGTTGCTGGAAACATTTCCCTTACGCCGATGCTCAACGGCAACACGTCGCCAATTCCTCCAAACTGACTTTGACAGCGAAGATGAGTTGACTGAGGAGAAGGCAGCTGCTTCGTTCTCAGACTTGGATAAGGGGAGGGGCGAGTTGATGAAGATCCTGAAAGCCTTCACGTTGCTGGAACAAATATTTCCGGCCAAATATTACAGAGTTAAAACTTAAATTTGGGGTCAATATTCTTTAAAAACATGTATAGTCATCGAACCCGAGCAATAATTCATCTGCGACCTACTACTCGAGCATAGATTTTTCTTTCATATATGGGAATTTAGCAAGTTGCTTATATTTAACCTTATAGTACACTCCCGTTGACACTCAGTGATCAACTACCAATAAACCGATAAGAGCATTTGTACGCCAGATAGCCAAGGTCAGATATGCATGCAGCTCTTTGTCACGTCAGGGAAAGCAATATCTTATTCTAGGGGAGAAAATTGGACGTAGAGCGGAGGATGCTTGATATGATCTGCCTGAACGATAGGCTAAATTCCTTGTTAGATACTTTATTTATTACGTTCTAAAATAATAAGTAAGTGCTATGCAATAGTACGGGGCGGCTATCTGGTGAGTTTTCCGCTTTCGACACTATAGCTATACAGCGATGGCATCTACTCTTGACAAAATAAAATACCTCCATCAACTGCCTGTATGAATTCCATCAAGATCTCGCGGACTTAAGCCCTAAGGGAAGCCCGATTCACATGTCTTATTTTGAAGTTATTCGCAAAAGAGAAGAGGCTGACTGATTGCACAGACATGTGATGTCTCGGGGGGCATTGCTGGTCAAGAGTCGAGCATAATCTGACAGAAAAGAGTGACGAGCTACACAATCATTGGTGGAAGGGTATTATTGCCCTCGGCCAATAATGGAGCGAATCATTGCTGATTACATGAGGGGTAACTTGAGGGACTTGTCGTGCGCAGCCTGATCTGCGGCAAATTTTCTCAGCACGCACATTACGCTGGCCTCATCCAACACACAAGACGAAGCTTGGGCACCTGCACTGGCCTGACAGCGGACGGCGCTATCGATACCAGCAGTATTGGTACTTGATCCCTCGCCCCAATACTGCAAAGACGCGCCACCTCATTGGGACAACAAGCAACTGAATCGGCCCAAATCACAAATCGACGACCTATTTGAAGGTATCGATCGCAAGTCTGAGTGACCTTCTCAGACATAGAGCGTCCCCATTTGGCCGCCTCCGCCGAATCAGAGAGCCGGCCGTCGATCGGAGACGTGCCCTCGACGAGTAGAACACGCCGCACAAGCCTACATTCAGAAGAATACCCTGCGAAGACGGACTCAGAGGCTGGCTATTTCAGCGAATATTTTGACAAGTTGGGGCATAAAGAATCCAGTGCTGGACAAGCTGAAGGGGCGTCTCAAGTATTCAACACCGTCTCAAACGTCGCGATCGCAACGGACGAAAGGAGCAAACTCCTTGCGTTAGGAAGCCATCACCATCACCATAGAACGCAACGTATGTCATCTCTTGCAAACATGATGAACGTTTTAGAACTTACCATTCTCAAGCATTTCTTATAGGTTTTCCATTCCCTATTACGGAGTTAGCATAGTGAAGTTAGGTGGAGTGCCTAGAGCAGACGCAATTGCAAGTGCAAGAAGATGACTGGCCTCCGGGAGACTCGCCTAGGCGGCGACGACACATCGACCAATCATAAAGAGGGCGAGGCTAGTAAGGAGATCGATGAACAACTGCGCAGAGGTTTCGTATCTCGCATTTCCATGCCCTTCCTCTTACTCCCGGGAGACATTCTAGTCTCCGATGAGAACGGTGTTATCAGGGGCCGTATGGTTCTGGGCCGCCCTCAACCGGTTGAGTTTGGCGAGGGGATAGACAAGGAGTGTGACCAAGAAGGCACATCAAAGAAATCGGCTACATGGCGCGTTCCTTGTCAGTCGCTTGAATATTCTGGCGCATTCTATCTGGTCGACGAAGAAGTGAAAATAGTACTCAAAACCGAACTCCCAGATGATGAAGTGGATATAGCAGCCCTGGGTGTCAAGCCCCTCAAACATGCTGCTCACGACGTGGAAGAGACATTGAAGCTGCGTGCCAAGATGTGGTGGAAGCTGCGTAGCAGGCAGCTTGTCTCGTACGATGGGGCCGTCCCCGGCGGAACAGAAGCAGTGGGTAGGATCTGGGTCTTTGGAGATTCAAGGCAGCTGACTTGTATCAGGGGCAAAGATTCATGATCGATTTCAACACGTACAAAGAACATCAGCCGACCAACAGTCACTCCTACCGAAGCCAATGTTCCAAAATGGATGAATACTCGCCAAAGGAAGATCAAGGCCCCCAACCTCCCGAGATTTATTTGTTCCGAACAATGGTTCCCGGCTTTGACCTCCGACGCAAGAAATGGGGCAAGTTCACTCGATTTTGGCATCATCCAAATCACCGTATTTTATACTAATGTTTTGAATAGTTGACCTCCGGGTCGATCAGATTCGAGAAGTTGTGTGGAATGACAAGGCCTTTGAGAGCCTCTTGGTCGCCGAAGACATGAAGGAACAGATTCTCGCCTTGGTGACCACGCAGTTTGAGACAGAAAAGAACACAGATTTCATCAACAACAAGGGGAATGGACTCACCATACTCCTCCACGGCCCTGCCGGCACCGGGAAAACCTTCACGGCCGAGTCGGTTGCTGAGGTGGCGAGGAAGCCGCTCTATACAGTGGCTTGTAGCGAAATTGGTACTGAGCCCGAGCAGGTGCAGAAGTACCTTCAGTCTGTCTTACACTTAGGTAAGATCTGGGACTGCATAGTGCTGCTTGATGACGCAGAGGTATTTCTCGAGCAGCGAAAACTTCAAGATCCCAAGCGCGACGCCCTGGTGTCCGTCTTCTTACACGCCCTCGAGTACTACGAGGGCATTCTTATTCTCACCACGAATCGTGTTTTCACCGTCGATGCGGCATCGAAGTCACACATCCGGTTGACAGTTCACTATCAGCTGGATGACTACCAGCGGAAGCAGATCTGGCGGCACTTTCTAAACAGGCTGAAAGAGATTGGGGAGGGGGACAAGATCGACTTCGATGACATTGAGATGAATCTCGACGGGCTGGCGCAGTACCCAATGAACGGTTGGCAGATCCGCAACTCCATCACGATGGTGCGGCGGCTTGCAAAGCGCGAGACGAGAAAGATAACTTTTTCACGTCTAGAGGAGATGATTACTGCTGCACCCGCGGGCATGTCACGGCCATTATGGGGGGGCCTAGGCGGGGAACAGACCTAACTAAGCAGGATCGCCAGGACCAAACATTGCTCCTCTCGGCCCAACCCTGGACTAATACGCCAACATCCTAGTCCCAGGAACACTCGCAATCGCGAGAGATTGTGACCATGATGTGCCGCTGACGGCTGCGTGGCTTGATACTGGCTTCTGGCTGCGATATGCTAGATAGTTTCTATAGAAGGAGGAGGGCCCGGCAGCGCGAGACCTACCTCGTCGTCTTAGCTCTATAGCAACTAGCCATAGCACGTCCTTTTACTCCACTGGAGGTTGTGTGGCTTTGCCTCAGAACGAAAATAAATCATCATCGTCCCAGGAACACTCAAAGTATAGGACACACTCGTTTCCATATTGTTACACAGTAGCTACCTCAGCTATCAATACAACTTGGCTACACTTAACACCCCTGAGCATATTACTAAACATGACTTGCCCCTTGTTCAAGACAACACCAGCACCCCCCTCCACGCTAACACAAGCCCGGCACCGCCGGTTTATCACTTGGGAAGCATCACGATCGTCATACATACGAGAAGACTACCATCGCGTACTGCACCAGGATCTAAGCCAATTACGGTTCGTGTCTTGCCGAGCGCTCCCTAAGTGCAATACAGTATTCCAGGCCCGGGCGTTTTGACGAGGGTTTTCATCCGTTCGCCGGGTTTCCCTAAATTTATGGGTACCCATCAGCGTCCTGTGCATTTTCTTCCTCTTCATGTGTGGACACCTGAAAAGCCACTTAATTGGCGCGACGAAATACTTCTCCTTACTAGGCAATTATGCGTAGATGGAAGTACCTTTCGTCTGCCGCCTCAGTTCTATCGCTGCAAACAACGCCATGAGGGCCACCTTGATCTTGATCCCCTTTTTCGTTAAGTGTAATTATCGCTAACACAGAGGGAGCAGTCTAAATTTATTTTCTCAACCCTCGTAATCATAGCTAAACACCATAGTAAATCAGCCCCTGCTCGGGATTCCGCCGAAGCGGCCGTGACGGCGCCCGAAGGCCATCGGCAGACCTACCTAGCTGCTGCACGAGTTCAGGTTGATCGACATTGTGTGAATAGCTTCAATTTGGACCTCGAGATAAGAGACTCATTTTACCATAATAGGAAGGCGGTGAGCTTATCGGATTAGCCCGGGTCAAGCTAGCCGGATTTGGCCTAGTCCTAGTCTCCCTACAGCAAGAGGAAGAAAATGCACAGGACGCTGATGGGTACCCATAATTAAAGCGACGGCCAGCCTCGGGAAAAGTACGGAAAAGTACGGAGTAAGCGGAGCAACAGAAGAAAAAGGGTTTTCCTGATCCAAAACCTCTTGCCATATCCCCGCCAAACCATTCTCTAAAACTCTTCCATATCTTCAAAAATGGAGCAGACTATCACGACATTCGACCCTTATAAACGTTACACCAATGACCCAAACGCTCTTAGAGAGGCGCTAGACCACTCGAAAGGTATCGTTGTTGGTTTATGGGCTCTTACTGCCTTTACCAAGGGCGATGAAACCTCACTGAAGCGCCATCCTATAAAAATTCGTGTTCCTAGAAATAGCGATTGGGAAGCGATAAGTCGAGTCCTCGAAGCCGATAATTACCAGATACGTGGTCATGACAGCATCGTGTTCAAAGTTGATGTGTACGCCAATTATAGTTTGGTAATTCGCCGAGATTCTGCATCCAAGCTGCCTGAACTACCGTACAACTCCTCCACAGCGTAAACCTGTTGACTCATCTCAACAGCCACAAGCCAAACTTTTCCACCTTCAGGACCGAAACCTTCCTCCTCCGTTGAGTCACTCGAGTGACTCAACTTCTTGAAAACCTTGATCCCCCTCAAGCTCCGGCAACGTGTCCTCCAAGACCCATCCTCCAGCTTTTTCGTCTCAATGCTTCGGGAATCCTTCCGCCAGTTTGATGAGCGGCACCAACGCCAGCAGCTATCGACCCAGCCTGTGTTGCTTTGCATGTCCATGACGAAGGAGTGTCCCTCGAGCTCTATGGCCGTAAGCTCTTTGAGCTGCCGGAGGCCTCGTAGTTCCTGGCGTCGTACGAAATGCCTTAGCGCCTGAGGTACCCCCATGCGCTCCGATGCTGCGAGAAATGCCTCGCCGGCCAAGATGGCCAATTCGATGTAGTGGTGTGCCTTGAGCTCGGCCCGCTGATCGTCAAGTGGGATTGTTATATCAATATCGTATATTGAGAGCCCGATTGTATTGTCCTTGGTTTGGTTCTCTTCGTACGACTCAAGAGGAGGGAGAGGGTGCTGGTTCCCATACACGGCCGCAGGGTTGTGTGACCGGATGAATGTTGTTCTTGTAGTCATTGTGTCGGTTGACGTGATGTTCAGGGATTGCAGTCGTTCGGTTAGGTGGGAAGGGATAATTCTCTCTTGTTTCTCGTACGGAGGTCAGAGCAGTTAAATACCCCTTATGTAGATTGGTATGAGTCTTCGGCTGCCTGCAGCCCGCTGCAGGTGGCAGAAGGCTAAAAAAAAAGGCCACTGTGTTAGCATCGGGTTATGATGCTATGATGTGCTGGAAATGTGTTCTTCATCATAGTTGAAGTCGGGATAACCGATAGAGAAGATGGTGGTCATGACAGAGCAGCACATGGTGGATTATTATTTGTTGGCGCAAACAATGATGATCTACTACTAGAGTTCGATGACCACCCAGAGCTTGGTTGGACGAATCCACAGTCTTTAGAGGCGAAGGTCATGCAAGAAGTAATAAGCAAAGTGATCGGATGCTTTATGACTTCTAAGTATGCCGTGCTCACCTGCTCGCTTCAACCTGCCCCTCTAGGAGGAAATATCGATACAATTCGTTGACGAATTATCGATAAATATGAAGCACGACCACAAGGAGCCGACAAGGAAAGATGGAAGAAGTCTGACGATAGGATTTGGGGTATCGTGGAATTGGACGACCGACCCGCAGACGCGCATACCTTCAATGGCTTACTCTCTCATCCAGAGTCCCTTTCACTCTTATCGGAACACCTCAGATAGGCGCGCCCACCGACAGCGACGGCTACTGTGATACCGTCACATTTGCGAGGGGTAATAGGGAGTCTGTTACAGATGGGGATCAAAATAAGGCTACCAGCAACGGGTTACATAAAGGGACTCGCAGCAGAGGGCTATCGGATCTTTGGTCGGGCGTAAGACCTGGAGACCTGAAGTGGGATAGGATGTGGCTCCTAACAAGGCAGAAGGGTAAGAGGAAACAAACTGGATGACTGATCAACGAACTGTTTGTGTTGTCCTGGGTTCAAAGGTTGAGCCCTGGCTGACGCGAACCCTCAAGCGCGTCACCGAGAAGAGCAGCGTCGTCTCAACAGTGTCCCTCAGCAACAGCGATACCTCACTGAGACTCTATCGTCACCCAGTGCCATCTGGACCCTCACCTCAATCAAGCTCCCCAAGACTCCCGAGGCTGACTTTAAGCGTGATGCCAACAACCCCCCTTGCCGAGGCGGCCATGGATCAAAGACCATTCGCATTAAGGGATACGTCGTGCACATCGACATGATTTTGCACCACGAGGTCACTTACAAGCTCACCAAAGACACCATCGACACCCTTACCGAGCACCACAAGGAGCTCTACTGCGTTGAAGCGGCCAACGACTCCGGCAGGCCAGATAGGGAGCAGCGGGGCAGGGAGCTCCATAAGGGCTTCGTTCAGGCCATTAACAAGTTTATCCTCCGCACCCACGTCTCGGCCCTCAGGGGACTCAAAGAGGGGGGAACTGGCAAAATTCTCGAGCAGAGAGGCGATAAAGTGAAGGAGACCATCCTCTCTCTCATGAACCTTCCTTGCCCGCGCGCTGTTGATGCCATCCAACAGAATTCGGTGTTTCCTATGGACAACGTGTGTTCGCAATTTGGCATGCTGAGTTGCCAGACAGCTATTGAGCTGTGGAAGGTACCCTCCTCGGGCTCCGATGTCGCTCAACCCACTAGCACCGACGACTGTCTTGTCCGGGTGCCTATGGCACAATGCAATCCGGCGCCGCCCCCGTTTCCACCCAGCCGTACTCAACAGCCCACCTCTCCTACTATTTGCCTAAGGAGACGGCGCTCATCTCCGCCCTGTCCCTATCCAGTATGTCAGCTGCTACACATTACGGCATTGGCATGGCAATGGCTGGAATAGGTGACGATTACGGATACTGCCCGGGCCAATGCCAGGAGTGTGCGGCTACGCATGCCTTTGCCATAACCCAGATGATAGCCTCTCCTCAGTGGTGATGTGATCGACCAAATGCGCTTCTTTTCCTTCGTCCATGTCGAAAGCTCTCGGCTAGTTGAGGCCTCGTGGCGTCGCGTATATCAGGGTCAGTCCTCAAAAGAAATCCACTCATGTGTTACATAGTGACCATGACCGATACCATCCTAGATACTCGCGTTTCATCGGTGGTGTCACACCTCGCCCTAGAAGGATCAAAGGCAAAGCAGGTAGCCGGATAGCGAGATGGACCATTTTTTTCACTGTGGCGGCGTTCAGTCGATAGAGCTAGGAAGTTCTCAATCCAGTTCCGCCTGGGATGGAAGCACCAGCGTCGTACTTAGGAACAAGGGAGAGGGTGAGATAGATCTTGAGGATGAGCCCAACGCTTGGACAAAGCCACAGGATAGACAATAGTGTCGGGGGGTTAGGTAATGGAATGTGGGAGACTTCCTACTGTTGAATCTCAGAACTCGAGTCAATCATAATTGATTTTGTTTATACCTCGCATACAGTGCCTTGAATTTCTGCATGGGAACGTACCTTCGTCTAAAAGTGCATCGAGCGATCGTGCTAGAGTTGTCATCGAGGGCAAGGCACCTCCACCTTCGCTTAGCTATACCGGCATAGCTCAGAATCCTTTCTAACTAATCAACTCTTTGCGCCAGCATCTATCGAGGGCGTTACAAAATGTATGGTCCCGCCTCACTAAATGTCATTCGATGACCTCGCTTGAAGGCCAATTTCTCCAAGTGTTTGGCACCCCAACTTCTACAACTGAAGCATGATCTCTCGACTTGAGGCCATTTGGAGTTAATATCAATAGATCTGGGCTTCTAAATGCTGAGACTTTTCACCGAGTCTCTTTATGTCGAGGGCGAACTTTAATCACCACCCGTCGGTTAAGTGCCTTGGCATTCCTGACTATCTGAAACTGACACGTGAATAGGGTTGTAAGATAGAGTCGAGTAGTTTTGACCGCCATTATAATTTCACATCGACTAGCATCTATATGCCATCTCACGATACCTCTTCTACCATTGTCTTACACCAATGTGGTCCCATCAACACATTTTCATCTCCGTCGTAAACCCTAGCCTCATCCAACCTGACGACTCCAGCTCTTTCAATGTGGGACCTGAAAAAGCTTCTTCTCGAGACCCGCAAAACTAAGCTCGAACCCGGTTGCAATCAAAGAGTCCACAGTGGTAACAAACAACTTGGGGAAAAGCGCGATTTCTCTACCTATCCACTCATGATAGAAATGATCCCTCAGTATCTGGAAAGCTTCCAAAGCTCGTGGCATTTCGACTCGGATTTGTCCCATACCCTCAGGTCCAGCTGCAAACCGCGCCGCCATTCGTCTCATTTCGTGCCACACGTTTCGACGTAGTGTTTCGTCGCCCTTAATAAGAGAGACCATAGTTTTGGGGCGGATGAAAAATCCATGTCGTATCTTTTCCGGGATGATATGGTCTAGAACGCCTGGGTTGCTTGTTCTAATGCTTGTTAAAGTGTCGCCTGCGTAAATCATCTCTTGATCTTCGATAACATCGAGTAACGACATTTCAAATTGCAAGAAAGACGGAATAGCTGCAGGTCTCCGGTCACTATGAAGCCAAAGCGGTAGCAGAGACCCCCCCTCAATGAAGGCATCCCACATTCTGACAAAGGCGTCTTCTGTTATCTGCACGCCATGGGCCCTGAGATGAGGTATCATTTGTTTGTAGACCCCTAATGGCGAGTCAAGAGCCGCTTCGAAGACGTGTGTTTGGCCGTTTGGCCCAAGATCCCATCCTTTACTCAAGAAGAGCCCAAGCATGTCTTTGGATCCAATAGCCACAGCTGCATAGATTGCATTGTTTTGATCCTCTCTCGATATCGAGATGCGGTCGATCAAATTCCGTACAATATCAAGCTTATTTGCGTACACAGCTGCTTCAAGAACAGTTCTAGAATCCGTGGTCGGTCGTCCGTGGGGCACACCCTTACCTAGCAGGAAGTCGACGACTAAGGTAAGACCCCGAGATGCAGCCACATGCAGGGCTGTTTGGTGAACCCACTCGAAAGACTTGGACTTGGGGTTGAAGGTGATTGATTGTTGAACTTGGGTAGCTTTAGATTCACTGTCCATTGCCTTGCGAAGGAGGCTGAGGCAGATTTCTGGATCTTCATAAGTAGAGACGATGGCCAGTATTCCCGGGACAGTGGATGACGCAGGGAATTGGCCGCGGAGGAGCTTCGGCCAGCCAACACCGCGAAACCTTCCGCATAGAGAGGTAAGGGCAATCAAGCCGGGTAGGTCGCAATGCTCCATTATCATGGAGAGTACCTCAGGTGATAGGCGCTCCATTGAGGTTGGACGAGGTGTATAGAAGGAGCAAAATTCGTTGGGGGAAAGGTGAACAGTGAAGGATGCAGATTTAAGGGTTCAGCTCCCTGTGGCCCGATCAAGCCTTTATACCCCTGGCGAGGGCATGCAGGCGGTAAATATGGGCAGGAATAAGATGCCGGTTTCGCCAGGGGTTCCTTCACAGGTCAAGACTCTCAGGCATTGTTGAGAAACGTATCCCTGACCCGATTTTGGGACCCCCATGGGGAAACAAAGACTCATTCCAGTTGCCAGTAGTTTCCTAAACTGGGTCGGCCGTCTGGTCCAATCAGGATGAGTTATGGCGGGTCAGAGAAGATCGAAACAGCTTATCCCATTGGCCGCTTTAAAGGCAAGGTTTTCCTTTGCGCCAGCGGTCCCATCTTTTTTTAATCTCTCGACTAATAGCGGTCCCATAGACCATGTGATGATACACGATATTCACGAGAACTATAATTAGAAATGGCCAACCGGCTCATAGGGAGTTTGCCCCAGGGACCAAGCAGGCATGTGATATCCCTACGAGCAGATCCTCTTACATAACAACGCAACTCACCGGGCAGCGAGATTATCGTCTGTCACCAGGCTCTGACTCCCTCCCTCGACGCAAGCGCGACTGGCCTCATATTTCATCAGTAGATTGTCTGGAACGATGGCGGCCTTTGGGAAACAATCCACAACAGAGTCCCACTCCACGCCTAGAGGGTGAATAAACTTGGTCAAGCCCACCAGTGAAAGACACACAATTCAAGTCTGAGCTCAGCAAATCGGATCCAAGCAGAGCAATTGATCTACAGCGCTCGGATGTGCACGGCCTATCAATTTTCGAGTGTGCCCCCACGCACACTCCAGTCAATCGCCTCATTAGGAAAATTAGCGTTTGACTGCCAAAACGGGGCTGTGAATAACTTCAACAAAGGATACCGGAAGTGGCCCACTCAATCGAGGAGAGGAGTTTCCTCGAATAGGAGAATTGCTTGAAGTAAGTGGATTTTGAACGCTTAATCATCAACAATGAATCCAATGATACAACAAAAGCGGCTTATTTAATCACCCAGCTAGCTAGAGCAGCAGGTAGGACACTGAACCGACTGTCAGCCTTCCAGTTCAGGAGAACAGATGGCGGACGGTTACCGGGCTGGGGTTACTTGAGATCACGACAGGGCGGCAAGCATGGTTCAGACAGGGGCAAGACAGGGGAGGGAGATATAGGTACAGGAAAGCGGCGTACGGGAGTAGGATAGAGACCCAGAACGCGGAAGAGATTTGCCATAGCCTAATATATAAAGCACACTACCCCTGAGAATACGAAGCGATTAGTTGAGATATAGTACTCGCCTACTGCGTGGCGTTGATTAGCTCGAAGGGGCGGGAATCCCATAGCATCCAGTGTTTGCCGCCCGTCAATTCTTCCTTAGCCCCGAGAGGTGAGAGTCTCGTACGTTGCGAGACTTGTCCATGCACGATGTGTGGATTCTGTTGCCTCAGCCTGGGGCACCAAGATACTTTTTACAGGGCATCCAGCCCTGCAATCACACTCGTTGATGTATTTGTAATGGCCTGGCCTGTGGCGGCTGAAAGTGACTATCAACCTTGTACACATGTTCGAGGGATGAAGTATGGAGACGGCAATTGGAAGGAGCACATCCCGTTTTAGACACTGGACATGGCGAGGTCATCTTCCTGACCTTATAATCAACTCTATAACCACATCACATCGGAACATTGTCTGTGATGGCCTATAAGGCGAAGGGTGCAGGTCTAGTATCGAGCCGAAACCAAGGCGGTGTTTGTCATGGGACTCCCCGGCGAAGCGCTCTGGGAGTGATCACAGAAAGAAAACATGTACTGTATTGCAAAAAATGAATAGGGTAAATCAAGGCGTGGCCGCAGCACCAATCTTAGTCCCACTTGCGTGGGAATAGCCTCCCGCACGAGCTGACCTTCAACTTTAAACTTGAATTCAATTGCTACACGCTGCCGCTTTGGCAGCAAAAAGACTGTCAATTTTCACATAACCAGGAATTGGCCTGGCAGTGCCCCATCAAACAGCTCTTCGTCATCTCTCTATACTGCATCTCTCGCAGGATGAGCGCGAGTAGGGAGTCAAGCTCAATACCCAAGTCGGGAGGGGGCTCAAACCCATAGGACGCAAGCATTAACGTACAATAATAAAGCGAAACTCCTCTGTTTTGACCCCGTGCCACAAAATCTGTCTGGAAATGCGGTTCATGTTGCAATATCCTGATAGCCCGCCCATGTTTAAACTGTACTTGAAGATCTTGGTACCGTGCTTGCAGTACTGCAAAGGGCTTGAGCTTCAGAGCATTTCGACATTGCTCCATTCGCTCAGTATCTCCAAGGCTGGAGGGTGCATGCGATCCCAGTAGCCTCTCAGTCTCGCCAATGAGCCATCGTATGCGCAGATCCGGCCGCCGGGCGCGTAGATTGAAATAATTATGATAGACTTTGGCATCAATGCTGTGGCCAAGGCGCCGTCTGGCGTTTATCAATGCGCGATGATGGAGGGCGACGGCCATGAGCAGTTCTAGGTCCAGAATAACAGGGTCGGCAGTCGTCGTGACCGTGCAGTTTCGCAAGACACATGCGAGTGCCCTCTGAACGTCTCGAGAAGAAGCCGGGAAGGGATGGAAATCCGGCACCACGCCCAACTGAGCCAAGAGCCTGAGACGATAAAGCCAAGATAAGATCCCGCGGTGATGTTGCTCACACTCTTTGAGGGCCTTGTTGGCTTGATCCAAGTCTCCCGGAAAGATTCTTGGCTGCTCCATGCCCCTCAACGGACGAGCCCACGTTTGGTGCTGATTCAGGGCTGTGTCGAGGATGGCTTCCGTACTCAGCCCAGAGACTTCTAGGGCTAGCTGCTTTCCTATACCTTCAGCAAGCTCTCGGGCGTATCCCTGGATGCCAGGGCTACAGAGGCGTTCCAAGTCCCGCCTCGGATCAAGACTGGTTTTGTTAACAAGCTGATCAACGAATATGGCCTTCATCAGTTCCTCTATCACCTGCTCAGGGAAACAACGGTAGACGGTCTCTAGTAGGGGTTGGCAGAGATTGTCATCGTTGCTGATGTCGTCTTCGAGGTCATCGTCGGTATCAGTGTCATCAGCGTCGGTATTGTCGCTGATATCTCTCCGTGTATCGTCCTCGCCCTCGTCCTCGATAGAGGTGTAGCTGCCACTGTCACTCTCGACAGCGGTCGCGCTATCACTATCGCTATCGACAATGGTTTCGACGTCTATATCGTGTTGACTGTCTTGTGGGTCGGAGTTGCTGCCAAGGCTTGGTTGACGGGCCAGGCCGCATACCGACGTTGTCCCCGGGGCTGCCCGAAGGGGAGTAGGGTCCTCAGGGGAGCGGCAGCATGCGTCAGAATCATCGTCAGGACGTGGGTGATATGACAGCCCAAGAACCAGACTCCAAATTCTGTTCGGTAGCGCACGAATGAAGGGCTGTTGTTGACGAGAAAATATGTTCTTTGTCTGAGTTGAAGTCGGGATAACCGATATAGAAGATCGTTGTTGACGAGGTGGCTGCTGGTGACTTCTCTCCATTCGTGCAACAATCCTCGCCAACCTCTCCTTCAACTTGTCAACGGCGAAGGCTTGTCCTTTGGGTGCAGCGTTTTCGCCATCGTCCAGGGAATGTCGAGAACTATTGGTCGGAGTCGCCGGCGGCGAAAGCACTGGCCTCAGTTGCGCATTTGACCATCCTTCTTCTGAACATTCGAAAGTCTTTGATGAGGGATTGCCAGCCGATGCATTAAGGGTGGTCTCACTGCAGAGGAACGCAGTAGGCAAGGGCGTGGACTTGTGGCGTTTGTCAAGAAAACGTCGAGTGGTGGCAAGCCTTTAAGAGAAAGCATCCCGAGGTTGCCAGGGCCACGAGATAAATGCGGACAAGGGCATGGCGTCTTCCTGTTGCTGCTCGGTATAGGTAAAGTAAAGATGGAGGGAAAGAATGGCGTTGGAAATAGCGGTTTGGCTGGCATTCAGTCGAGCTGGGCGCTCCGAGTTCTTATGGATATGGCCATCAAGAAGTGGGAGCTGACAAAACTCGACTGAATACCGTGGAGAGTCTAGCCTCTTGTCATCCTGCATGGTACCTCATGTGAGAGGTCAGAATATCAGCAAGCCCTAGCTCTGTCGAGACGCGTTCGACCTTGCTTAATAAAGCAATAGCGTTGCCACCGCAAAAGCAAACATCAGATAAAGCAAGCCTCACCTGCATCACGAAGTGGAGTCGCGACGCGTCTCCTTCGTGCGACGTTGTGATTCGTGCTGCACGCAACCCCCTGCCGACACAGTGTCCATATCGTACGCAGGGGTCAAACGATCGGCCAGCTCCTGGAAAGATGTATCCACCAACATCGACTGCCACAGTGTGCCAAGCGATCCTCATGTGATTGAGGGCGTCGGCCCATCCTCGAGAATGGGCGCGGCCGCCCGTTTGTCTCACACGAGTCTCCAAGGATCACCCGTCAGTGAGCCCCGGCGCTCATTGCAGGAAACGGCATCTGGCTGGCGCAGAACACATGACAAAGAGTTTCTCCCATCAGCCACAAACATCTCAACAGAGGCAACGATAGGAACATCAGAGCGATCAATCCGAAATTAGAGAATTAAAGTATCGCACATTTGAAGAAGCAGTCACCACCCTCCGAGCCAAGTGTCATGGGCACCATTGTCCGAGGCTACGCCTATGGAGGGTGGGGAACCTTGCCGATAACAACAGTTCTTCTAAAGCAAAGCCAACGGCCATGTGATATTATCGCTTGTCGAACGCCCCTCAGAAAGACGGTGACTCTCTCGGGGTTCTATCCCAATTGCTTGACCGGAAAGTTGAAAACGCCATCGAGATCATCTAATAAATTGTGTAGCAATCGTTTGCTGTACGAGATCTGTGCAGAGAAATGTTACTTGTAGTCTCGAATGAACGACGGTTCCTCACTTACCCAGCTATGATCTGTACGTACGACCTCGATCCCAGCCTCCGCCATTGACTGCACCTGCTGATCATATTCGACGACGTGAAAGGAACGCCCCGAAAGAATCCCTGCCAGCACAATGCTCAGGTTCCACACTTAAGAGGACTTCCGAGCATCGTACCTCCCAACAGGATTGAGTCTTCAGAGCTCTCGACAAAGCCTCCAATTCGAATGCTTTGGCCGGCCATGGGGAAAAGTCACGACCAGTCCTTGACATTACCGGCCATGTTATATATACGAACGTAGTTGAAAGACCTGAGGCTCTAAGTCCAGTCTCAATTGCAATCATCGAGTTCACTGGTACCAGTCAGCAAAAGCCCATTCAAAGGCGGTCCGCGTCTCACAATTGAACGTTGGGCGGGACCCTAAGCGGCTGGATGGGAGCGATGTCTGTCCCAATGACCGTTGAACTAGGATGGGTCTCGGCAAATTGGCTTCTTATCCGTTAGCTTTGAAGACCTCGTCATGGATCGTTGATCGTCAAACGCACATGGCCCAAGAACCTTGCAGTCAAGTACTGGTCAGTGTAAGGTCAGGGTATCAAGCCAGCAACCATAACTATTCCAGTCCCTATGTCGAGGACCAGCTGGCGCAACGTCAGCGCACAAATTACCGATGGCCGGTGTGATAATACCTGAATATTCTCCTTAAGGGGCGCTAGGTGAAGGCTCCAGCCAGGCTCTTCCATCGCACTCCAATACCTACTCATGTTAGGGATTAATAATTGTTCATCGGCTTGACTTACTTGGAACTCATCACCCGCTGATATTTGTCGTCGGTAGGTGTGGTAATCGATCGCGTTAACCAACTAGCGGTCAAGGAGCAGTCAACTGACCAAGAGCAAGTCCCTTCATATGCACTGGTGTACTGTGGGCCGTAGATGCATGTCGTATACAACTCCTCGGGGTCTAGGGTAGTGGTCGATTTATCATCGTCGTCAAAGGTTGAATCGATATCGTCGTCGTCGCCGGAGAACAAGTGCGGCGGCTGTTCATGAGCCATCGGGGCGGTTCAACTCCGTGGTCGGGTGTCGCAGTCGGGATTCATCGTCCTTGGTCAAGCTGCTATGAGATCATAAAGAGTTTCCCCAGTTACAGCGCCAGAGAAGCAATTGGGGCCCAGGGAGGGGATGACAAAGGAGGGCAGGTGAAGGGCTCTGTCACGAACGTTTGGTCATCGGGGACAAAAGAAGCAAGAAGAGACTGAAGAACAGTGAAGGGAAAATGGTGGAGGCGTCAGGGTGCGGCAACCGCGGCACGGAACTTGACAGGGCGGGCACTGGCGAGGATGGTGCCAGCTGGAATCACCGAGTCAGACGAGGCCACTCTTCCATGGCGAGATGGATCGAAAGGAATCCCGACCCCGAGCCGGGCCATTGCCAGCCGGTGGCATCGGGGCACCGTGTGGTCGAATTCCACCATCATGTCGCAGGAGCGACAGCACGAAATGTTGCCATCGTCCCTGGGCAGCACTCAGAGTCGACTTGGTTCACGAGAGTCCATCCGGGAAGCAAGTTGGCATTGGTCATTTCACAAACCTTCTCACATGGGGCCGGGGAGAGTTTATATTCCTCATTCTAAAGTTTACACCGCCATTTAGTCCCGGCCATCCTGGTATTGAGGCCTTCTATCTGCCTTGTTCGCTCTCTTTGCCTACTATCTTGTTCGCCCAGATCTGTCGTATGGGAGTGAGCGGCCTTTATCCACTCTAGAAAGGAAGAAGAAACTAAGAAGGTAGTGTTTATAACCGAGCGTATCTCACATCCTTGGGGGACCTGATTTAATGAGCGTTGCTATTCCCGAGGGCCAGTTGGATGACTGATAGTTACCGTGCATTCAATTATGACAAAACTCTCATGTTTAGGCTTCTTCATTGCTGTACCAGACATGGTTCGCAACAATCAACGGCTGAGGTGGGCCAATCTCGCGGGGGGAGTAAGGCAACAGTGGCTTGCAGGAAAGTACAGCCGGGATGCAAGTATCTTTAATAGACCTTGGGAAAACAATACAGGCTACGGGACGGGAAACCAACCGAGAGGTGCACGACAGGGGACCCCTGGACGAAGAGTTCGAACTCTTCGTCCAGGGGTCCCCTGTC
>NKCI01000297.1:0-37250 GCA_003946985.1 Fusarium duplospermum | reverse complement strand
CCATTATGGGATGCTCCCTCTTCCACGAGGCGTCCCACGGCCTTCTTATCCTCGCAATCCACCTCTCAACGTCTGTGCCTATGAACATGACCTTGTTGTTATCCATCATCTTACCCGTGAGCCACTTCGACAGCCCGCCCAGGTCCCTGACGGGGTTCAGATATCTCTTCTTCATCCAGTCGTCGGGAACAACCCCAAGTGTGTACAATAGGGATGCCGCGTCGGAAGCGGATAGATAGTCCAACACCAGTGACATGACTGGGTACGCACACATAAGCTTATTCATCTTAGGGTTGGCCTAACTGCACATTGGTGGTCGTCCTCGTAGATTTATACCCGCGTAGGTACAGAGGCGTGTGAGTTTCGTGCCACTGCATTGACTTTATTAGGCCCTGCCATGGTGATCGCCTAATACTGGGCGGAGGCTCGAAGGGCGCGACAGCGAAAGAATCACAATGACTTTACCTTTAATATCTAGCCCACACCCGTGCCTATTTAAAGGATATTCCTCTTCTTTGTTTCCAACTATCTCCAGGATTATGATAATGATGAGTTTGACTCTAAACCTAGCGAGTCAGCAGCCTCAGGTTTTCTTGCCCCCCTAAGCCTCGTGAAAGATGAAGCTGTCTCGGTACTTCACCGCGATATCCTTCAACCGCCGAGCCCCGTTGAAGTCTTTCTCGTACCCGTCACCCCAGTGACAGGAGCGAAGAAATGTAGTCACTGCCCGTCATTTGGTTGATGTGATCAACATTATTTGCCGTGTGACGTCTCTCATAAGAGGGGCAGCCTGGTTGGCCTCATTCGTACACTAGGTATTTCCTCGATCCGTGTAAATCACACATTTTGTTTTTGGGTTTCTTTTCTTTGCCGTCTTTCGGCCCATATACTTCTTTGAAGACAGTCGGTCTTGTAACTTCCTTCATAAGAGTCGCATTTTGGGCAGTCAATCGGTCTGTAATTTTGCGAGCTTTCTTCGTGACCTTACGCATTGCAGGACGCTCACGAGCGCCGAGGCGAGCTCGTCAAGCTCCGTCGGGGACGAGCCAGCTATGGGAAGTCCAGCGACCCCGACCTCTACAATTCCGACGAATCGGCTGAGATCGCCGTCCGCTGTCACACGTATCCGACCTGGTTACATCGGGGCTGCGTTAGGGTCAGGGTCAGGCTGAGTGTCAGGTGGTCAGAACTTGTCGTGAGGTGACCTTCAACGACGGCCTCAATGAGGTGTATGGTTTGTTGTGAAGGCAAGGTAAAGGGTGTTTCCGTGTAGATCTATTAGTATACTTATAGTGTTCGGTAGAATAAGGTGATTTTCCGATGACCAGTCCGTAATATTTTGACTCCGATATGTGATATGCTAAGCGTAGTGTACGTCATCAAAGTCGCCGCCGACGAGGCAGTCTTTAAGGGCAGGACATCATAGCAGTATATTTAGGGCTTCTCTCTCGCCATTCTAACGGGTTAAAACTGCCGACGAGCCGGCGACTTTCGATCTGGGAACTTAAGAGCACGGGTGCGCCGGGCAGCCCGGCAAGCTGCCCACTCGAGCCGCTCAACGCACCAAAGCGACGCTCACAGCAACGCCTCAGGCGCCCCCAATCATGAGCAGCGTCATCCTCACTCTCACCACGAGGTCCAAATTCCTTGCCAGTCAAGTTTAGGAGCTAATAGGGAATCTTGCAAATAACGATATTACTCCTTTGTAGCTTTCACTTTATATACCAGACATCTGGCCTGAGCCGTCCCTTCGATTCCAACACTATCTTGACCTAAAAGGGCGTAAGCATTGGTATTTGCTAACAAACGATAATAACTTACAGGCCTCCCAAATCTGCTCAAAGACAGATACACACGATGGGCCTTCTGGTCCAAGTGGCAGCCGCTTTTCCTGGTCGTCACCCTCACAACCCGGGCGCCACGAAATGGAAAAATCAAATTTAACTCCCCAGCCGTCGGATATTCCAGCACTGATGCCGCCGACTGGAGCCCCTAGCTTCCCTTCTCCCATGAACGCTCCACACCAGGTCTGTGCAGCTTTCCTTACGCGTGACCCGTATTCCTTGGCGTGGCCCGGCAGCTCCTTTGGGCTTAGGCAGGTCTTTTTTGATAGAGTTGACTGAGTTGCTTGAGCTGCTGTTACTTTCGTTGCTTTCCTCGTTGTCACCGTCGTTGCTTTAGAGGCTGTTGCTCTCGTTGGTTTAGCTTTATCTGACGGGGATGTGATTAAAGTAGTCAGCTGTTGAGAAGCAGATATAGGAGAGGGAGTCCCAGGCAACATCGTCTGTGATGCTCTTGTATCTGTGGAAGTAGACGCTGATACCACAGTAGGGTTTGCGGTTCTTATCGTTTTGGGCGTAACTGTCGACAGTGCTTTACTATTTAACAAGTCTCTAGTTTTGCATGTACTCTCGGATAGATAAAGTAAAGGAGGACAATCGCTATTCCAAAGAGCTGAGTATTTTGGCCTTTTAAATGGAATCTTATAAAACGTGTTTGGGTAAATCTCATCGATATCTACCCCGGGATTCCATGATTGAATTTCTTCCCGAGTAACGCCTAACTCGTTAAATATTAGTCCGAAAGTTTGGTCCGTCTTGGGAACCCAAAGACCATATTCGAAAAAGCAGGCTTGGGTAAATGATGCAAAGGCTAAGATATGAAGCTTTCTCATACTTCACGGGCATAGAGCATTATCGTAGGTATTTTAAAACCCAGTAAGTAGGTAGATGAATATATATAGCTAAGAGATAACAAGTGTCCGAGAATGACTGTTATTAAGTGGTTGATTCTAGCTCTTATTAAGTCTGTCATGAGATCTGCACTCTATGTAGCTATAACTAGGCAAGTTTCTAACGGCAACCCTTTGTCAAAGGCCAGCGAAGCCAATTTCAATACCCGAGACTCATACCTAGCTGACTTCAATTTCCTCCCGAGGTATTAAGAAGAGGCATGTTCTGACCTGGAGCGAACTTCTTTCCCCTAAGAAGGCTACTTGGAAGGAGAACAAGCCCGAAAAAAAACCGAACCTACCTGTCACTAGCAAACTCACATTGGCTCTCGCCTCAATCAGAAAAAGGTCTTCCGCATCTCTTGTACCGCGGCCATTTATCGTCAGGCGAGGGAAGGAGCCTCGTGGCGTGCGGTCAAGACGATGCGAACCAAGTCGGTGATGTCATCCAGTTCAGCCTCGATGAAGAATCCGACTCGGAAACCGCAGCCGGCTTTACCCTCCACGATATCGAACTTGCTCACGGAGACTATAGTCCATATTAACACTGTAGAGGAAAGTTTCAAGGCAAGTCGCCGAGCAGGAGCAACAACAAGCACGGAAACGCGTCTTGAGGAGCAGGTTGACGAGTGGAACGTCGAGTTTTCGATGGATCTTGGAGATCATGTGCTACAACACCTAAATAAGTGTAAGACTATCTAGTGGCATGGCCGATGAGTATTATCGCCCTCGCTTCAGGTATAAGAAGCTTACTGATCATACTATTCGACTTCAACATAGCCACGGTTCTGTTTACTCTTAGCGCACTGATTCAATAAGGGAATTTGGGATTCTAATAAGCGATGCGGGCATTTAGGTAAACCGATCTAGAGAGTTCAGTGAGTTGTGAGGCATCCAGAAGTTCACACCCCCTAATCCTCAGAACCACGAGTACAGTCTGAACGATGACGGCGTTTGCGGCACTTGCGATCAAAACTAGGGCCAACCCTCTTTAATTGCGGTGATAGGAATTCAAATATTATCTCTTCAAAGCAAACAATGTGTACACCCTTCAAATTTTCTGAGAGTTAGGTATCTTTTCATCCTCCAGCATCCGGCTGAACTTCGCCCGATCCGACGATCTAGGCTCATCCGCCGCCTCCTCGTCCAGCGCATCCAGGAGAATGTGCGGCTCTGTCCACGATGAACCGCTACGGATTTGTCTGTCTTGTAAGCCGCAAGCGCCCTGGTTACACACGGCTTTCTCCCTACCCCAGCATCAATCTCACTCCAACTCGCATCAGTGGAACGCGCAGTCTCGTCTTAGAAGGCCGCAACGACCAAATGCCCAAATCGAGGCAACCTACCAGGCGGCCTCAGCCCACAGGCCTCGCCAAATTAGGGCCCTCGCAGACCTTCCCCAACCCTTCAATTGGGCAGTCAGCTGCAAGGACACCTGTTCGACGCTCGAGTGTCAGGCTTCGATGGGCTCCTCAAAACTTCCTCAGCCAACTGGTGTTGCCAGTACGTGGGTCAGCGGCCAGCCTGGGTGGCCGGCAACCGAGCCCCCAACTATGGGAACCCGTCGCTGATGGTTCGACGATAATGGCGTTTCTGGACACACCAGAGGCTGCCTTGTGTGCCTCGATGTCTGAGGTTTACATCTAGCTTGGAAGCTACTGTTGCAAGCTCCTTGTCTTTGTCTTCTAGTATGTCGAACCAGCACCAGTTTCCTTATCGATTCACACTGTGGTATCCTAGCTCCCGTACACAGTTCCCAAGTATGTTCATGTCGTTTCGGCAATATATAATCTCACACTGTCAATCTCCTTGTCACCGTCGGCTCCGCACTTACTGAGGCCCCTACGATAGTATACCACATCGATATGATAATGGCAGATCCTGACTTTGACTGAGTGGACAAAGCCAGCTCCTATCTCAGCCCTTGCTACCCTAAAATCATCTCTTCCCCAAGTCCGCCACTCGACATCTCTCTATGTACATACATGTCATCAACAGCCGACCACTACGGGGACTACAGGTCTAAAAGAAACTTGCGCTATGAGCGATGATGCGGCACTGATGGAGTCTCTTACGGATGGTAGGGATATCGAGATGATACGGTCTGCTGGTGAAAAGGGCCCGCCCCTAAACCAAGATGATAGGGACAAGCCGCAGGTGAAGGATGTGTCATTGCCTCGCAGTCGGCCTACGGAAAACTCAAAAAGCTCCTTGATCACGTCTTTGAAGGCCTGATAAAAGATAATAGCCACGATTGCCGTTTAATCTGACGGAAAATTGCATATCAGCTGGGCAATGAAGCAGGTGACGGTCATCCCAATGAAGGATCGACGAACGCTTCGGAAAGTCCTTTCTTGGTTATATGCAGAGAACGTGCGGCTGACCCAGCAGAGGCCTCGTTAGTTATATGGGCAGCTTATGCCATTCAATTTGATGTACAAGTATTAGTGTCGATGCGGAAGGAATTTTCTAGTTGTTGATTACGGTCATTGCCATTGATGCTATGGTTGACGATGCGCATGGAACAAAATTTGAACGGAATGTGTCGGATCGAGGCTCTCAACAAGCAGTTCCTGAGAAAAGAAAAGAAAAAAAGAGGGCGTGACCAGCGTGTTCCGTTGTCTGTTGCCGCAAGATTTGTAATGAGAAACAGGAAATAAAACCAGTGGCCATACGCAAAAAAAGAAAAGAAAAAGATGAGAGTAAAGGAGAAATCAATCATTCCGTTGTGCAGCGTGCAATGGATGCGAACAAATGCAAGAGTGTCGGAAGGATTATTTGTGTCTCAAGGTCGATTGTGTCGATATTACATATTAGCAGCTATGTCAACAAGACCTAATCGTCACGAGTTTCATTATTGGTTCATGCTGTGTTGACTCATGAAGCCGTTCTATTGTTGTTCTTGCCCATAGCCTGAGGCGTAGTGGTGAGGGGTCAGTGTTACCGGGCACCGAGGGGGCAGAACGTAACAATCCTTGGCCGTGTTGCGGTTGATACCCACTAATGAGTTGCCGTCAGGGGTGATAGAAGGAGTCGGGTATCCGTCAAACCCCATCGTGGTGCTGTGGCCTTTTTGAGGTGTTCTGTAGATGTTGCCCGTGTGCTTATTGATAGGCTCGGTGTGCGGTGTGGTGGGATTCGCAGCTCGACGCGCGAGGCCGGCCTGCTGAGTCATGAACTCGGCGAGCTTCTGAGATGCTCGAGAGTAGTTGGGGGTCGAGTACTTGCGGGCGAGGGTGGCCGAGGGCTGGTGGAGGTGGTGCGACAGTGTCAGCAGCGTCATGCTCTGTGTGTAATCCCACTCTCCGTCGTTGACTTCGTGTCGGGTGAGGATGGCACGCGCGAGGGCGAGAGAAGATCTAGCCATCATTGAGGGTTTGGTAGAGACAAAGTCGCGGTAGTACAGGGCAATCTCGCAGAGGTAGGCAGCCATGTGCTCAACCTCCTGGTCGTCCCCCTCCTCCGTTGCCATGAGCTGAGAAAACAGGTCGACAGTGGGGTGTCCTATGGTCCAGTCCAGGGCGTTCAGGACATGCATCTCCATCTGAGTAAACATTCCAGCATCGTAGAGTTCGCGGCACATGCTGCTAAGCTCGTGAATCTGAGGCACTCTATCCTTTTTGTCACCATACTTGGCAGCGATGAGGAGGGCGGCACATCCGACGAGCTGGTAATGTTGCTTGTACACCACTCGCTTGCAGGAGTATCGGTCGAGGAGGTTGACGGTGAGGAACAGAGTCTCGGGGAGGAGGGCGAAAGCGGCGTGGGCCTCGATGAGGAAGTCGATGAGGTAGGGCCTCATGAACCACTTGATCTCGCGCTGCATGTCAATGAGGGAAGCATCGGGGAGAGTCTCTTCCTGTGATAGGTTAGCAAACGAGGCAGAGTAGTGCTCAATGTAACATGCCTCCATCCGTCGCAAGTGCCGCAAGATATCCTCGAAGTACTCATCGGCCGTTAACCGGGAGAGCTCGCCGGCAATCATATCTTGGCGCTGGCGGGCGAGCATCTTGATAGTATCCTGAGCAGAGATTCTCGGGTGGTGATCATCGGACTCGATAAAGAAGGAGCCGTCGTCGTGAGAGTAAGCCATGTTGGGTGGTTGAAGGTATCAAATGGCTAGAGTTAAAGGCTTGGTGACTTGATGAAATGAGAGGTGGGTCGGTTCGCCAGGAATCTCGTTGATGTGAAGGAGCGTTTGGTAAAGTGTGCAAAGGAGTGATGCACACCGAATTTAGGTTATTGAGATATTAAAGAGAGTGATGGAAGAAAACGAAAAGAATGACCGTAGCTGGTAACGAGACCAGAAGCTTGTAGAGGCAAGAAAAGGGATTAGAAAAGGGATCGTTTAAAGACTGGTCTAATGAAGGGCTCTAGAAGCGGGATATGCGTCAGTACGAGGTTCCATGCTAGCGTGCGGCATCTGGACTCTGCCAAGACAGTGCTAGAAAGCCCGATGAATAGAATCGTGGGCTGTTGGAAGCGGGCATTTTTTCGGTGATGGGGGACGGGCTGGCACGAGGGACTAGGGCGATTGGCAAGAGTGCCGTATCGAGGGGAGAGGGAGGCTTACTGCCACAGCTCGGGGAGGTGGACAGCTCAGTCGGGAGATGAGACGGTCCCTGGGGTTGTGTGGGGACAACGACTTAACGTCTCCCACGGGGCAAAGCTCAGCTGAGTCGAGACATGGTTTTTTTTTCTTTCATTTTCTTTTGGAGATAAGGGCGCCTGTATCATGTTTTTAAGCTTAGCAGCACCCACAAAAGCAATATCTGGACTCAATAGTAGTCTCCATTTGTCCCCCATGGCACATAGGCTGTCCAGTCTACTTGGACCTCTCATAAAACGGGACTGTCAATTTTTACCGCATCAGTCTAAGCTTACATTATCGGACCTTTTCATGGCCCTGCATTGTCTCTATCGTACTCGGGACTTTATGGCCAGTGTACGTCATCCGTGATTTGTTCTAATATTCCCAGCAACATTGTCTGGCAAGGTAGCACACAGTCTTGACTATTTTATCTATCCGCTCTACCAAGTGATGCTGGTTAGTCTTGATGTTATCGCACCTACCGGCTTATTGACAAGATATGTATGATATTTCTTGGCTAGTTAGTTAAAACTCATTACATCTATCACATTCGTAAACCAGATCATGCATGAACAGCCTCCTCCCTTATTTGAAGCCGTCTAACAATTCAACCCGTCCATTCATAGGCCCATGTCATCTGTGGCGAGCCACATACGGTAGCCGTAACCTACGAAGTAGAGCTCTCTGATACATACTTCCCAGAATATTGAGTTGAGTTGAGTTGAGTTGAGTTGAGTGGTGCACACCCTTGGGCCAATACTTTCGGAACGCCTCCACCACCTTCTGATACTTTAAGAGATCTTCGGGTGAGAAAGGATACGATGAGATTCCCTCTAAAAGCACTTACTGTGATAGACAAAGAACCATGTAAAGTGGCAGATGTGGCTTGTAGTTGTATGATTCGGGACCAAGCCTGTATGACAGTCGTATTACCTAGGTACCAGGTGGACAACAGCAGCTAAAGCTTGTCGTTAAGTTGTTAAAATTCGGCTGTGGTAGGGTCCATTATCTGATATCATCCAAATCAGCCGGTCTGAACGTTAACTTTTGCTTGTAGGTAGTTTAAACTTCTGTCTATGTTTTGTATTCCTGTGGCTGACATCTGTTCATAGCCGTCTTTCTACGTAAGCATCTGTGATATGCGAACAAAGGGGTTTTCTTTTTTCTAGAAAAGGCGCTCAGCGTACTGTAGATCACTTTACGCGAAACTCGTCGTAAAGTGAAGCAAGACTACGGCAGCAACAGCGCCGATGATATGCTTCGTTTCCGCAATACAATTGGTATGTCTTGTTCTTTCTACATCCATTAAGGCCTGACTACTGTCTCTTGAGCATTTGATCGGCCGTAGTGCTTCGGTGGCTCTCAGGGATGGTTGTCTCGTTCTTATCTACCGGTAGACTGAAAGCTCCTCGTACCATCCGAACGGATTTCTTAATTCCCGATATTTCACATCCGCAAGTAACTAACCCCCCAACCCCCCTTTTTTTGGCTGTTTGTCATCCAAGAATTGTGTCGCCCGCATTCATTCTAAATTTTATTTTGCAGGAAGAAGCTCTAGGAATTGTAGCCTTTCAAATGAGTCACGGCTTGACCCTACCTTTTTGTACGTCGCCTTAGTGACATAACGGTATGTATCTAATGCGGAAGCATCTTTGATAATATGGCAATGATCGAAAACGGCACCTCGTCGTCAAGGTCCTTCAAAAGCTGCGTGCATAAGCGGTTTGTTCTTTTCCCACGTTGTGCGAGATGATAGTTCTAGTGATCCCGATTCCGCTTTGGCGGTAAATGACCCATCAATCCTAGAAAAGCCAAACAGGGGCAAGTTATAGCCGTTAAACCGCACTTTCATGTCAAGCAGCTTAAGCTTGTCTCCAGGCGGCAGTTTGACGTCATACACATATTCGCAGTGGGCAGCATAATAGATGCTAAAAGTAAAGATGAAATTGACTGGATGTATCTACATCGATTGCCAAATGATAAAAGGCTCGACTTTTAAAAAGAAATATTCCGCCGTTTACTCTCGCGTCATCATGCCATTATACACGGCAACCTGCCTCTAACACGGGGGCAAGGCTCACTGCTCGACTCCTGAGGTAGTCGGTCGCGATATCCTCAGCCGTCTTTCGTATAATAACCAGCTGCGCACGCGGCTTCCGTATGCGTCCATTGTTGAGCGGTGGTGTATCCACAGACCCGCCTTCTTGTCCATGAGCACAGCTCTTCGCACAGACACCATCAGTAGTTCCTACATGGGGGTGATACTATGAGGCTCAGATACAAGTTAGATATACTGGAAGGCGTCAAAATGCCTCTATATGGTTGCTTGAACGGATGCTTCGTAATATTAGCAACTCGGTGTGCCTCTTTGTCCATGTCTATTAACTGACTTATACTGGCATCAGCTTCCATATCAATGCCGGATTCAATGCATTGACCCATGTTGTCTCCGTTGCCGTCACGATTTCTGGGGTGGCTTTCGACGTCCTCGCCAACAAATACAACTCGGGAATTCACGGTTTGCGAGATCGTTCTCATCTCCCTGCGAAGTCTAATTATGGACATCATCTTTGTGACCTACTGGGTATGGGGCACGGGAGTCCCTTGGAGATGATTTGATTCTACGTAGGATGACGTCAGATAGGAGTTCATTCGCCTGAGGCTTTGTGAAACATCCTTTTTTGATCTTTATTCTGCTCTCGAACGGCCCGGGGTATATATTATAGAGTCTATTACATTTCTTACATGGTTCTATTTTAAGATACGCTTAGTTCATAGTGATACTGTGTTTTAAGCCGAATCCGTTATTAAAGCAAGTTCAGCCTACCAGAGAGACCTCCGATTACGCGATTACGCGATTGCACTGGTTCTGCTGTTACTGTTGTCCATGACCGTATGGACCCACTGAAGTCTTTTTCGGCGTTTTTACACAGTGACCAATGACGCGACGTGGCATTTTCAGTGCATAGTCTCATTTCAGCCGTTAGTGCTATATTACGTCAAGCTAGGGTTAGTTGTCAGAATGTGGAAAGAGGCAATTTGCACCTAGTCGTCCCTGTACTAAAGGTCTGGGGGCCCCCTAGTTTTGGCTACTTGGTCTAGGGGCATAAATCTGACATTAGTCCCTATCTGCTCATCAATTCCCCGACCGATCGAATCGCGCTCAGTAAAGCCTCCCGACGCACGTACAGTATGTGATGAACGAAAGAGAAAGAACTAAGAAAAGAAAGAAAAAAAAAGAGGGAAAGAGGCGTTTAAGATACTCACCGAGACTGTTCCGGTTTATCAGGACAGAATGCAGAGCACCAAGGATCATATTTCCGTGCTGCCAGCTGAGGTTTTACAGCTAATCATAGAGAACGTTGAGTAATCCCCAACTCCCACCATACCAAAACCCCATCGTTGCAAACAGCTGTTGTCTTAACGACGGATGATGATATTTACCTACCGGACTAACTCTGACCTCGTACAACCTCAGCTCACCGTGAGGACGGATCTCAAATCGCTTAGTCAAGTCTCGAAGAAGATCCGCTATGCCGTTCTACCGAGATTTTGGCACACAGTTGAGATAATGCCAAAGCGAATGGTTGGACATAATTATCTACTGCACGAGCTACCTCTATTATACCCGTCTCCGTCGTCGATGCAACTCATTCGATGCCTTCAGTTCCGAGGCGACTTCGACACTGCGAGGGCGGACATCGGAGGTTTTGGTATCAGATGCCCTCATGGTCGAATACACACAACCTTTGAGGAGGAGGAGGAGGAGGAGGAAGAGGACACAGATTCAACCATCTCTGCTGGTAGATGCTTCGATTTCGACTACTACACCAGGCACCCCCGAGACTTTGATCATCTTGGCCTCGCTGCTGGGGTGATCGTCAACCGGCTCTACGATGACCAGCTTTTGAGCTTTAGGTACGGCCTCCCCAAAGCTCTGCTTCAATCTCATCCCACTAACACGAGAGCATAGTTGGGACTTGGGAACTTGCATTCCGGGAGCCATTCTTGGACCAGAGGGGATCGTTTCTTCGCGGCAGCCGTCACTCGAAGCGATAAGTCTCACCACAGATCCGCAGTGTACACGGGGTGAGGCTAGAATGAGTCCACATCCTTGTTTTCACAAGTCTATCATCAACCTGGACAATTTCCGAAATCTCAAAGTTATTCGTTGGCGAGAGCCGCACAGCGACGATATTCAAACGCTATCATCCGCTATAATCGAGAATCGAAAACATTTGCAAAATCTCGAACTCGCCTTCATGAATTGGCTTGGAGTTGTGGCATATGACCAACTGGTCGAGGATGTTTGCTCGTTTTCAAACGACTTTCTGCGCATACCTCCTGATCTTTCCTTGCCCTTCTTTCCCCAACTAAGAGAGTTATCCCTGTCTAACGCTGATATTGGCGCCAGATTAGCCCAAGCGCTCAGCTTCGAATCTCTTGTGGTGCTCAAATTGAACCGCTGCAATGGCTGGTGTGCATTTATTGAAGAGATTATCAGATTGAGGGTGACACTAAAGATAAAGACGTGTCAAGTCTTGAACGTCTGGGACGACACGCAGCCTGTTGTCACACGCTTCATTGGTTCTTTCTCTGGACTTGAGAATCTATACATGTGCCGCCTTGGATCATGGTGTCCCGACCTCGAATTTTGGTCCGGCTTGAAGCGACATCACGGAACATTGAGACGATGCGTTCTCGAAGGTTTCTGGTCAAACAGTGATCAGAGAGGCATGTTGTCACAAGACACGTACCGCCGTACTCAAAATACTTCTCCTAATCCAATCAATCTACTTGATACAGAGTGTTTTAGTCTATGCGATGAAGCGGTGTTTCTGGTAAGGGCCCATTACCATGATGGCTTGTATAAGCCTTCTTTCTCAATCTCTATATTGGACACTTAACTAACGCTTGTATTAGCGACCGGTGCTCCTCCCATTCCGCTCGAAAGCATGCTTAAAGGTTCTCCATATCCGTGACTATAACTGGTCGAAGGTGTGGGAAAAAGTCAGGATGCCAGACTGGCCCGTCCCACAGAAAGCCACCGTCGGCCGCCCTAATAGTCTTGGAAACTTCTTGAAAAGCGTGAGATGCCGCAACGATGAGTTCTCAGCAGAAATTCAACTGAAATCAAGTTTCTGTGCCTTCGTCGAGTGGGCCTTTGGTCCTGAGGGCATATCTTCACTTCGTATCATGGCCATAGGTGATTTTTCAGTTGGATGCACATGGCCAGAAACTCGATTCATTATCTGTCGTACTAAGGAAGGTGGATGTAGAGTTTGCTTCGAGAAAGATGGCTGGCAAGATGGAGTTTTGGAGGAGTACTGGGAATTCCTGGAGGCTTGTCCAGCCACTCCTCTCGTTGCGCGAACGTACGACTGAATCGCCGTATAACACTGAAAACCAATTTCTACCATGATGTCACCGGTCGTTGGCTTCTATATTCAAGAATTGAAGTATGTATTATCATCATCCACCGTCAGAACTCTGGAAACAAACCTCTGTATGCGTCCAGCATATGCAAGCCGAAAATACCTTATAGCATACCCATCATCGTAAACTACAGTTCGTTCGACACGCCTGCTACACCGTGGCTTGCTGCTATAGCTTCCATTACAATCCCAGATGGTAGCTAATGCAAACGTAATGACCTAGTCGTGGGCGGTACGGGATGTCGTCCGTCGCCGCTTCGGAGTTGTAAATTCATGATCTCACCTTCGATCAGCGACAGACTGATCAGGTCACTGTTAGGAGAGAAAGGTATTTAGACTGATTACTTTGTGCTAATATACAAACTAGTGCTATAAGAGTCAGGGTTCAAATCCACGACACTACACGTGTCAACCTAATACCCATAACTAAAAAATGCATAAAGATCAGAGTAGATTGATTACCACCAAGCCAATTGACTCTATCTGTTCCATCTAGGGAGCGACGACAGTCGGATTTTTATACTTGTGCTTTAGTCGGCCAATCTCATAGGCATCTGGTTGTTGCCTAAAGTCAATGGAGACGTAGCGTTCACACTGGCCGTGAACCTGTTCACGATAGTTGTGATCCCTGTTCGATGTCTTGTTGGGATAATTGGGAGTTTCCACCTCACTTCAGTGTCACAAAGTCCTAGATAGACTCATATAGGATGTAAACCCCTAGGAAGCTCACCATGGACAATAAGAATAACAACCTCAATTTTATCAATCTTACCCAGCATCACTGCGCAATCCAACAACAGTGCATAGCTACAGTGCCGGCACACGCACAGGAACTATGACACGCAGGCGGTTCACAAAGTCGGTCGATTCGGCACTCTCCTGGCTTTGGAAGCTCAAATCCTCTGGAGAAGGTGCCCTTGACCGCTTGAATTGAATGGGTTTTGGTTTCCACCTAGACCAAAATCGACAACGGTGGGCTACACGTTCAGTCTCGATCGAACACAAGGCCGCGTCCAGGCTTGTCAATAGATAAATTCAAATCAAATTGACCCTAGTTGGATTTGAATTTGATTTCATTTAATTTGAGCACATTTGGATTTATTTGGATTTATTTGGATATCTCAATGGCCCCACTCTGCTCCCACGATGAGATGCATCGCGCCGCTCCGACAATATCTGCTTGAAGCCGTCTTCTCGGAGGCGTGACCATCTGCCCTGCAAGACTGAATATCCGTTCTGGCTCAGAAGACATCGCGGGAACTGAAAACAAGTCAATTGCCATTCGTGACAAGCGCGGATACTGCCGTCGCCGGAGAAGCCAGTATTGAATCGGATTATCCACCAAGCAATCGCCAGGGTCGGACGTGGACAACCACTCGGCGTACTCATCTCGCGTAGGTGGTGCCGAGGGTGCACGCCGAGCGTTGAGCTTCCTGACTGACGCCATAAAATCATCCAGGTCTGTTGTTTTTCTCGCAGCAGTCGGCTGTTCCGGTATCGTATCCTGCTCGACGGGCAGTTTTCGATACTCTTCCCACAGCTCCCGTACCGCAGCCTTTCCTCTCTCTAACCAATCAGGACAATCGGCCCATTGGGACTCGACGGTGGGCCAACGAAAAGCAGGATGGAGGACAAGGGCGGTCAGGTAAACCGGGCTATCTTCAGTGAGGGTGTAGTACTTATCCAATTTCATCCAGCCGAGGTTACATCCAATCCGTAGGTAGGGCTCTTCATCGTGTTCATGTTGTAGCTTTGAGTCTTCCAAATGCTGCAGGAGCCACTCCATAGTTAGTACAACTTCCCAGATCGCCCCATATTTCCCTATAACCCGTGAGCAGGAGTGTAAATATATGCCAGAGTCGGCTTACCATACCATCTTCGGGTCTCCCCTCTAGACGCTTCGTGGCTATTTTTAGCGGCTTCAGTATGGCCAGATACTCTGCAATCACTGCCCAGTCCTCACTCGACATCTTATCGTCAACAATTGCAGGCTTCTTCCAGCTCCTCTTCGGCATCAGCCTTGTCCCACCCCCGGTCCTCATGGCGACGTACTGGTCCCACTCCGTGACCTCCGCCTGGACCAGGGAATCAAGAGGATTCCGAAGATGATAGCCTCGCTCCATCATCGCCTCGGACGAGTTCCAGCGGGTCGCGTTATCCATGACCACATCGTAGGTTGGTCTATCTTCTAGACCTAACGCTGTGTTCTCAATGCTCTGGAGCTTGTGCAACTTATCGATGCGCTGACCAGATCACTGCACCCAATGAACAATGTTATGCAGCTTGCCAACGGGTCCTTTCGCCCTCCACAGCTTCATCTCGTCTTGGAGTTCCTTGTTGGCTTGGCAGTCCTCTTCAAAGGCGTCGGCATCTGTCCCAAACAGGATGGACCGGGCAACGAGATTAATGATATGCCCGCAGCACCGAAGCCGGCGGTGCTGCTTGTTGAAGCCAAGCTCAGCAGCGAGCTCGTCAAGACATGCGTCGTTGCTTTCCGCGTTGTCTGTAACAAAATATCCAACGCGATCATCGAAGCCATATTCGTGGATGATTTCACTAACTCGACCTGCAAGGTTTTCACCACTATGGCGGCCCTCGATTTGCGGCAAGCCGAGCAGGAACGTGCGAAACTTCCCTTCGTCGTCAAGAAAGTGTACGGTGAGTCCGAGTAGGGACGTGAACTTGCGGGACGTCCACACGTCAAAGGAGACGTTAACACGGCTAAGTGAACGGCCGAGAAGCGAGTCAATTGCTCGCCTCGACAGGTGTCTCGTCATCGACCACGCAGTCAAGACTCGACTTCCACCCTCCCACCTTCCCTCTGTACATAGCACTACTACAATATACAGACACTTGCCTCCCTACAAGGGAGCGCGGACGGGCCCTCTCTGACACTGCGGTCTAACACGCTTACGCATAAGACCGCAAGGACAGGTGACCCGTTGCGGCCAAACTACGCACACTCTGTTTCTCTTGACTGCGTGAGGTCACCAATAAAACGGGTGTTAAATGGGGTTGCAAACTACGGAACAAAAGGGGGGCAGACTAATTTAGCTCTCTGGCATATCCGTTATATCCTTTCGGATCCACAATAGGTCTTCATTCCTTTTCGGACCCAGCGTAGAGAATTATAAATCAGGAGTCCTCTCAATCTAACAATGCCCAATCCACTTCTCTCGGCACCAGAAGTCCTATCATGTGTGAAATTCAGGTCATCAAAACGACCTGCACCACTTGCAATGAATCAATGGGGAGAGAGTCACGGAAAAAATGGTGCAAAAAAACTCTTAGAAATAGGCACTCTGGACGTAGTCGCTGGGGTCTGTATTGGAGGTGTACCAAAACGAAACTACCCCCAAAAACTATCCACAAAACCTGTGATGATTGCTTAGGCTAGCATGCGGCGACTTTCGACAACCAAGACGTGGCTAGAGGAGACTTGCATCCGGTATGAATTTGACCAGGTGGAACGAACTTTACAAGTATAGGGATGCATAGTTGTATGCCGGCATTGAATTGGACAATATAGTTTGATTTTCTCGACGAAAAAATGCTTTCATTGAACTAATCATCGAGATACATGATGTCATCACCAAAAAGAGATCCCTCAAAACGTTCTACCACTGACTGATCTCTATTCACCACCTTGGGCTATCAATGCAAAACTTTCAAGCTTAAAATCTTTGATCATCTCAGCGTGGTAAAGGGGGAACTCTAAATTGTTCCAATGCATGTTACGTACAAGCCGGTACACATCTAGTAGATAGGCGGCAATGTCAAGGCTAGTCAACACCTCTCTGAATTAATGATGAAAGATCCTCGCGTCTACCGTCGTTGCCATCGACTAACTAAGTCTGCCAATGCTCATCCGCCACCTACACGGCCAGCAGACAGATCCACCATGAGTCTTCTGCGGTGGGTCTGGGTAGGATCGACGAAAGTGAATATATTCAACTTGGCCGTCGGGGTATAACAAGTGACGCCTTGTTGTAACTTCAGTGCCTTTCCGGCCTGGGCCCGGGACTACGCGGATCGTTTGGCTCGCGCTCGCCTGGGGCGGACATTATTGCCATCACCATTAGCGCCTGGCTCAACGAGACCACCAGGCTCACTCATCGTTATCCATGCCCAGATGGCCATAGTAAGGAGTCCACCCAGCAGGACGGAGAGCTCCACTCCAACCGACGTGGCAATCCAGGTGGGATACTTGTCTGTGTACCATAAGATGATGCCGGTCGAGAATTCGACAATGACAATATCAAGCAGAACCAGAGGGGCCCACGCGAGGACTTTCCCCGTGCGACTTGGTTGTTTGCAGCCTTCGTGTGTAAATTGAAGCATTGTAGCAAAGGCTATGACTGCAATGGAGGTTATCGTGGCGCTGATAAGCAACCGACATGCTGTCTGCGAGCGGACCCCCATGTCTTCAACCTGGAGCACGCCAAAGACCATGGCTGTCAAGGACATGATACCCAAAGTAGCGGCGAAGGCGTTGAAGTCGTCGTAGTACTGTAGAAGTCTATGGAAGACAATAATCGATGGCGTCTCGGCTAGCGAGGTGAACATGGTTAGTTCTAGGCGTAGAATATCTGGCTTCCAAACCTACGCTGAGTCATGTTTGGTTTGAGGCAAGTCAATGGCCACCGGTTGGGCTGTAGGGCACGGTGCTGAATGGAGGAGTATTTGATGCTAAAGACGGTTGTCGTGTCTAGTTGTTGAAGCAGAGTCAGTGGCGACAGCGGAACAGGTGCATATTATAGCTGAGCACGTGGGCATTTCCCTAGTTATTCTGATCCCGGAAATTGATTTTGTCTCTTGCCTTTCCAACACCTCTGTAACCTTTTAGAATGAATGGTTGATCTCCTATCTCGGTCACGTCTGAATTAGTCTTGACGCGAGAAGTCGGGTCTAAGCACCTGCCTCGTGTGCCACCAAAATTGACCGCTTGCGAGCTGAGACGTAACCAATTAATTTGTCTAAAAGCGGCCGCAACCGCGATAGGACAAATCAGATCTAGAATCACTGTATGTTTGGCCCATGCTTCCAAGCCCGTGAGTTGAATTCATAGGCTTCACATCCGATTCGGCCAAATTGGCGGCCCGGGCTGTCCTATCTCAAGTGGTACATTACAATGGCTTTCAACGGTCATATTAGCTCAGTCTGACAGCAGGATATTTATCGCGTATATATTGTGAGACATGAGGCCAATTCAGGTAAAAAGAGGATAGTCAGCATCTTCGTGGAATACTAGACGTGGCGATCCACCGCAGTCAAAAAACGTAGGTTCCGCAGCACTGGGTTGTGCTGTGCTGTAACACGAGACGTATAATAATGTCTCTCTGGCGCGGGCTTGCTTGGTTCTCTTGCTGCTCCGTTGTCATTAATGTGTCTGTGTGTTGCAAACTATGGATACTCAGGGCGGTGATGATCAAGAGAGTGAAGAACATGGCACATCAGAAAGTTGCCCTGATAGTCCAAGTCCGTATACTACAGTTATACAGGCCCCCACCACGCGCCCCACGCCAGAGTCCTGCATACACTCCTGGCTGATCAGGGTCTGTGAGGGAATGATCACGTGACTTTCATACTTTATGAACAGTCTCATTTAACTTATGACCATTTGTGTAAATAGCTTAAGTCAGAGTTTTCCTTAGGAATCTCTTTCTCCCCTCGTAAACAATCATTTTGCCCAAGTCGCACTCGACCTCGTTCGTGCCCTTGTCCCGTCACAGGGTCGGCTACCGAATCGAATGGACTTGCCCTTCCTGCAGAAACGTAGAACCTGCTCTCTTCTTCGAGTGCCACTATTGTGCACTCAAAAGGTGTAGGGTTTGTGCCAAATCTCAACACACTCATAGCTCCAATGCCTAAGAATAGGGGCTCATACACATCAGAAGAAGTAAAGCTTTACTTGATTAGCCTGTTAGCAACTATAAATCGAAGATAGGTCCGACTACTTGGTGGTGTAACAGCAGTGGCGTCCATGGCAAGGGTGGCGGTTGAGGTACATATATGTACGGCCTCTTCAATGACTTGATCACGGGCAACTCTTCGGAGCTTAGATGCTATGTAATCGAACTAACACCTTGATACATGATGTCTATTCATTAAACTGGCTCGCCCTCAAAGAAGTGACCCATTGACAAGGCGGTAACCCTTTATCAAATCCGTCTCTCCGATATAGAAATGTCCACATGCTGCGCACATGAAACGCAAGTACTTGCTTACTCTGCTATCTTGGAAATACACTGATGTCCTCTGTGCTTCTGCAATCCTGTTGCACTTCCTCCGCTAGTGACGCCATCTGGTTGATGACTTGGAGACATTTGTACAGCATCGGCTCGGCCTGGCTAGCTTTCTCAACCTCTTGCCTGAATCTCTGGGCAAGATGTTCGTACTCTGAGCTCAAAGATTCTAGTTCCTTCTGCAAGCATTCTCTTCTGGCTCTCTCCGCCTTCAGACTTTCTTGGATCATATACAACTGATCCGTCGTATGTGTGCACAGATCCTCACGCGCCATTGCCTCGGAGTCGGCAGAAAGAACACTGGAGGTTGGCGGATAGGTCAATGGGCGGTAAATGCCGAGGCCCGGATGGTCGGCACTGATACTGGCCTTCGCAAACGTGACTGCATGGAAGCTCTGCCCGACCTCCCGACAAAGTTCTTTGTGCGCCGGGTGCATGATGCCTCCAGGACCGTCTGCTGTGCTCCGTCCTGCGATGCACTGCGAATCACCAAAACGCCTCTGCCTCACCACCTCCAAACACCACGCACCTCATCCAAGGAACGCTGTTCGGAGGCTGGACTAGAAGAGTAGCTTGGGTCCATCGCGGGCTTGGTATCTGGTGCTGATCGGGAGGGGCTTGGGGGTGAGAGCAGCGAAAAAAAGAAGCAGAAAGCAGCCAAAAGGCATGGGCACGGGGGCGTGCAAGGTACGGCACTGTTAGGTGCTTTTGGCGCCAAATACGTACCTGGCTTAGCTAGCTTGAGCGTGTGCTTCGAAGCCTGCGTGAAGCCTGTGAAGCCTATAGTAGCCCAAGCGAGTTGTGCCAATTGTGTCGCCATAACTCAATTCCCCTCTGCTGAGGCGAGTTTCTTCAGAGAATTCTCATCAATTGACTGGTGCCATCAATGATCCATGTGGAGCTAGTTATCTGACAGTGGTCTTATGGGTGGAGGTATCGTCTTGAACACGAACGGGGCACTGGCTGTGAGGTATCCTTACCCATGCTCCCAACGTACCCTCCATGAGACTTTTCCCGACCAGCTAGCTTGGCTACCTAATGGCAAACTACCACAACAAGAACGGCCTGATGATTGCGAACGACATGCCCTTCGGGGTAGCCTCCTTACCGACACCACTGGCTAATAACCCTCTCCATTTTGTAATTATATGCAGATTTCACGATGTTTGGGTTCGGCATCTGTAGAAGGTTGTCACGGGCTGGCTTCTGGCCTCCGTCAAGCTGCCTTTCCCAACTTGAAACCCTGGTGAAAGTTGAAAATAAGCGTTATCACAACGAGTCTCAACTTCTACGAGATTCCAAATGAAGCTGACCCCGCCACATCGCATTATGACACATCAATGGTTCGAGAATGCTATCGGCAGGATGCTAAGAAGTCCTGGTAATCGTCCAGTGCCCGGTCCCGCCGTCCACCTCTCCCGTCAAGGAACGTGAAGATCCCATCTTCATTCCGGCAAATACTGAAGCGGTTGAGTCTATTGTCGCACCTGATCGAGAAGTCGCCTACTGCGATAGCTCGCAGGGAGACAATGCCTCCAACGCCAAATGCCCACTCAACGAAGGCACAGAACTTATCCTGGAGCTGATATCTTGCGTTGTCAGCCATATGACACCACAACGCTCTGAGGTCTGCACCACTGTAACTCCCGCTCCACCTTTTGATCCTGCCCTCCGATTGTATGAGGTCTTTCCAAACCCAGTTGTATTCAAAGGACCTGCCGATACCATCTCCGGTGCGGATATGGATGATCCTCAAGGAGTCCTTTTCAACAAAGGGAAGAAGTGTGCGTCTCTGCATAGTAGTCAGCGAGTAACATCCAGGGCATAACCACTGATGGCGGTGTCGCAGAAGACGCTCAAGGCTTACAAGACATGTCGGCTCGTTAATCAGACCAAGGCACTCAACATCTAACAGGCTTAGGACGTTAGCCCTGGGTTTCGTCTCATAATAACCCAATAACTGATGTAGGATAATATTCTGTCGTTGCGGGGACAAGGCCCCTTGCCCGCGAACCGAACCCTGTTGTTCTCCAAAGGCAGACCTTATTTGTTCTGTTCTATCGCCCCAGAGCGGATCGAGAATGCAACTCTTCAATGTAGTACGGTGTCTCAGAACACTCGCCCAGAAGTCTCGGGTGGGAATCCATGATGTAAGCCCTGGGGGGCCAAGAAACACGTAGAGCTTCTCCAATCCACTGAAGGACCCCAAGAGGTCCGTAATGGCCATCTGGTGGAATGGTTGTAGAAACGCATGGATATCTCGGAGCTCGTTCCAGTCGTTGTGGTCCAGTGCATCTTTCTCGATTTTAGCGTGATTTTCTTAAGGCAATTGATAGGGACGCTCCACGAATTGATAGGGGCGCATCCGCCTTAGGGACGCTCCAGCTTTTATAACACCTGATTGGACTAAAACTTCCAGACCCATAAATACTTCCCCGTGAAGGCGGTGAAGACAGCTCTCTTAACAAGCCTAGTTCTTCCTAGTCTAGAAGCAACTACATTCGGTCAATCCTCTCCAGAACAGGTCGCGTTTAGGTGTCAACTCAGCATTATTTACGATGCAGAATCAGAACGATTCCATTAAGAGCAGCTATCTACGTCTCTTTCTCTTACCGTTATAGAAGGGAGAATCTCCTCGTCGCTATTACGCAGCTCCCATTGACTTCTTCGTCTCCGAATACTCGGTTGCGTCCTCCGTCCACTTGCACGTACTCCTGTCGTTCTCCCCGCTCTAAGAGTAGCAGACTGGCTGCGTGTCTGATGCTGGCTTGGGATACTGGCTTGGCCAATGGCCTGTTGGCTCGCATCGACTTCCAGCCTCACCCGTGTCGACTTGTTCCGGCTTCCAGGTGGCCGACCTCGTCCGCGCTCTAATGGGGCCTCGCTACTGGTTGGTTGACTTGCTTCCAATTCCGTCCCATCCAGAGTCGACTTGTTTCGACTCCCTGGTAGTCGACCTCGCCTACGCTCTGAAGAGCCCTGGCTGTCCGGTTGCCTCCTGCTTGACCTGATGGCCAGCCTTGCCGGAACCCCCTGTGTGGTGTTCTTGGGCCTGCCACGGAGAGCAGTGGCAATCTTGGGGTCGAGAATCCGTCGGTATGGATCTTGAGCGGATGATTCTCGCAGCTGATGGTGGATCTTGAATTGAGAGCAAAGTTCGAGGTACTTCGGGAGCTCCGGCAGAATTCTGGCTGCACTAACAAAAAAGCGGCTGGCGAATCAGAGGCTGCAAAACTGGAGCGTCCCTAAGGCGGATGCGCCCCTATCAATTCGTGGAGGGTCCCTATCAATTGCCTATAAAATACCCAAATGCCCTTATTCGATAGCGACACGGCGTGACGTTTCTCCAATAACGTTAGCTACGATAATTAACTGACTTGATCAAGGCTTCCGGCCGATAAAAATCCTGTGCCCGACGTGCGCATTCGCCTTCACTTTTTAGGCCAGAGCCCCCTCCCCTCCCCGGGTATCACAACGCGTGAGAGAAGGCCGGGTGGGTGATAGATGCGCCTTACTAGGCCTGAAGCTCTCCGCTAACGAGGTTACTGGGGATGACGAGGAAGGCTAGGGCGATAATGGCGTAGAGGCCGAGAAGCATAGCGCCCTCAAGGTAGTTGGATTTGCCGTCTTGCACGGTGTACGTAACGACAAGGACGGAGACCAAAAAGACAGCGGTTTGGACTGAGGGGTAACAGGTTAACATACAAACATCCGGCACGGCTGCGGGTTGTTCTAAACCTACAAGCCTCAAAGCGAAAGCTCATATCTGAGCCAAGGGCCCAGCTGACGATGACGAGAAAAGGAGTGACGAGAAGAGAGATCTGAATGCTGGAGCCAACGGCAACACTCATGGCCAGGTCCATCTTGTCCCGGACTGCAACGACGACGGCGGTGACATGTTCGGCGGCATTTCCGACAATGGGGATCAAAATCAAGCCAATAAAAGCCCTGCTTATGCCTGACGTCTCGACAAGGCCGTTGATACTTCCCACAAGGTAGTCGGCGCAGATGGCGACCATGATGGTGGTGACAACAAGGACGGCGACAGCGCTGAAGGTGCCCAGGCTGGGCTCCTCGGGCTCCTCGGGTTCCTCATGCCCGTTAGAGTTCTGGTTCTCGGCGTCGAAAAGGTTGCTGTGAGTACGAAGCTGGAAGACGAGGTAGAGGACGTAGAGGAGAAGCAGTATGATGGCGGTTCCGCGCGACAGAGCGAGGATGCTCTGGTCCTTATCCCTGAAGCCGCTCTGGTCAAGGACGGCAGACAGCTATACCAACGATCAGTCAGCTTGTTCCTTGCAGAGTGGCGAAAGTTGAAACGTACGGCAGCGGGGATGATGAGCGAGGCAGACGAGAGTGCCATGAGCGAGCAGGTAGTCTGTGCTGTAGCCGAAGAAAAGACCTGCTCTGTACCATTGCCAGTCGAACCGCGATGGATGATACCACCAAACAGGAAGCACATGCCCATCACCAGTAAAAGATTGGAGAGGATCGACCCGAGCATAGAGGCCTGGACAATGTCGATATGCTTTTCCTTGAGCGCAACAATGCTAATCTGCGGTCATGGTTAGCATCTCGATTTCGACGTAGGTTTTCGCAGGCGAGGCGCACAATTAGCTCGACGGCATTTCCAAAGGTAGCATTCAGCAGGCCACCCATTGTTTCGCCCAGCTGTTGAGAGATCTCTTCGGTCGCAAACGACATGACAGCAGCGAGGGGCATGATGGCAATGAAGTTGATGGTGAAGACGGCAATGGGATTCCAGCCCAGCTTTCCGGCAGCAATGCCGACGGGGACCATAACCAGGAGGAAGTTGACATAGCCTGGAATCAAGTCAGTCGCGTCGACACCCGGAACGTGGGGTTTCAGAGTCGAGCGCAAACATACTGCTGAGAAGGGTGACCTTGGTGATGTGCCATGAATACGCGAGATACCTCAGGGCAGAGTTCCGGCTATCGAGACCCGGTGTATATTTCGAGTCCAGGAGAAAATGCACGGTGCTCGAGCCTTGACGGAGGCTGGCGCGGCCGTCACCATTGCCATGGGGAGGGACGCCAACGGGGCTAGGAGCCGAGCTCATAAGGGGCGAGCTCTCACCGAGATCACCGATCGACATTGAGCGCCTGGTCTTTGTTGAAGAATGCAATATGCGATAAGCGTGAGCTGGGGCGCAGGAATATTTAGTAAACAGAGATGATTCCTATGTGTCTAAGAACAAGCAAGACAGAGAGCCACATGAACGGGAAGACTTCTCGACTTAAGTAGGGAAGCCAGAAGAGACAAGGCTGACTGGCGGGCTGGCTGGATCAGCAAGGGTATGCGAAGGTGGAGCATGCTGCGCCTCGTCCGTGATACGGAGGTCCAACTGTCGCACTCTGTCATCCGTAGGTAGCTCATAATCATAATCCTGCGGGTTACCAAGGGCCTGAAAATCGTGTTCTTTCACCTATTTATAGTATTCTCTCTGTCAAAATCCTCATATTAATAACCATAGCGTCGGACTATCACGGGAACCATATCCTCCAGTGCCAAGTTACATAATGCCTCTTCCGCAAGCCTATCCCTCTCGCCCTCCTCGCCGAGAAACTCGCCGCGCTCTAGAAACTGGGAAACGCAGAGTCTACCATTTGCCCTCCAGAAGTCTCGGGCCATAGAAACCGCCTTCCCACAGCCACTGACTAGGTATGGGGAACGAGGAAGGCCTGAGTTGGGAAAGGCGGTGGCATAGATGCGTTGCCAGCGCTTTGTCTCGCCGAGATAGATTCTATCTCGTCGTTTCAACTCTGACTTTTGGTAGAAGTTGAGGCCTTGAATGGGTTGTGGATCACGAAGTTCACACATTCTCTCCAAGATATGGCTATCCCGGCTGGATAGTGTGTCAAAGGTCTGAGAGCAACAGGGGCAGTAAGGAGGCTTCATGTGGTGGCGCCTTAGATGACGGATAACATCTTCGATGGACCGCAGGTCAAATTGCAGTAAGCATTGCTGGTATCTGGCCGGGTTGTAAATGTAGAATGGGCATGCCAGGTGGAAGTATCCGTCCGGGGGGGAGATTGCGACAAACCCGTCGATGCTGTCGTCGCCGTCGTCGCCCTCCTTCCTGTGTAATATCCGGAGTCGCTTCCGGGGGGGCAGCCTATCGTCAGGCGGTAGAACATATCGTGCGGATTTCATCCAGGCATCCAGGGAATCCAGGGCGGACTTTACAAGCTCCGGCCTTGAGCTCTGAAACCGGTGGTCGTATGGTAAAATGTATTCTTGGGCAGCGCCTGGCGAGGAATGCTCGCTATCGCTGCACGAACTGTCGTCGGAATCGCTGCCACTGGTCGAAGAACTGCTATCTAGGTCGTTCTCGGAGCTGTACGGGTACGAGGAGCTCCGCGAACCGCGGAAACGTTGGTTCCAGGCATGGGTGCTGGGTTGCCCAGACCGCTCTTGTTTGATGCCAGCCGAGTCGGCAGGGGGCGAGGGTTGAGATGATTTGCGTATGAGGCCCGCACTAGGACCGAATGGTATTTGACAGATGGTAGATGCTGCTTGTGTGTTGGGTTCCTTCTTTGGAGTTGGTGGTTGGCTGGGGTTACACTTCCCCTGGCATAATAGAATTCGCCGGGTCATGTTCTTTGGATGAGGCTAGTGCAAGGGCTTCGTCGGGGAGAGAGGGAATGACCTTAGATTGTGCCGAGCAAGGTTATCGCTCCTGGCTTTAATGGCTGATCCAGTTTTGCGCTCTGCACAAATGTGGCCGAGCAAGATCTGGTCCTCCACGCTATATCTGTGGCTTTGGAGGCCTATATTGGGCGTCGTTGTCCTGTGATCCTTGCTCAAGGCCGCAGGTGTGATCCGGTACCGAACTTGGGCACTCTCTTTGTGGGTCTCTACTGGGCAGGAGCGGCAAGGAGTCTATTTTTGTAGTCTCATCTTGCAGCACTAGCGTCCAAATGGGGCTCGCGAACCGTCCTAAACGCGTAGTGTCCCTGGAGTTCTGCTCCGGCGGTTGCGTGAAGAGTGTACCTAGCATATGCAATGATGGCTGTTGCCGCCAGATGCCGGGGCAGAGAAGTGCAGCGGCTTGCCAGATATTCCTGGCGCGTGGGCACCGCTGATGGCTATGATAATGCTTCATCGTGAAAGAGGCTTGCGTGCATAATCGGCCATGAGAGGAGGGGCGCCAGGGATTGGCTTGAGATGGTTAACGTATGTCGGTTAACCGATGAGATATCGAAACTGGACAATGTCATTTACGATCTTCGCAACCAGTTGTGGAGGTTTACGGATGAGGATTGGCAGAACCTTGCCGAGGTCGGGAAGAAGCGAAAATCGGACCTACGAAGTTTGTCGAGCCCACCGGCATTTTCTGGGTGTTCAAGTACTGAAACCGCAATGGGCAGGTAGCGTAGTCCTGTAGGCCGACAGAGGAAAATTCTCGTATGACTATGAGTAGCTACTTCAGAGGTGATCTGTAGAAATTTAACGGGAGCTGTTGGCAGAGTCTCTCGACAGTAAGGGAAAGGAAGTTAAGAGAGAAATACAAGGAAAATTATTTATTTTATTCCTACGTTGCTACAGCATTGATCAGAAAGTGATAGGGATCAAAACACATACCGACTTGGCCGAATTTATGGAGCCAATATGGTGGTAGGGAACGCTCCAACCGCTATAGTGAAGGCCCTCATGAAAAGCGGGCGAATTACTAGCCTCCAAGTTAGCTTTCTAGGAATCATTGTTCATATTGTGGCCTTGTAGATGAATAGACATAGTTACGAGGAGTAATAAATACAAAGATGGCTTCGCATGGTTTTCAAAGGAACTCAGGAGACAATTCTGTACGTTAGCGATAATAGTCCTTTGGGTTCACTGTCTAGCATACGTGCATGATTTAGTAGAAGAAGCTGACTGTGAAGCAAAGCCTCGAGCTTACACAAGTAGCCCGGCTTGAGCTACCTTGTTAAGAGATAGCCACGAATGTCTGTGATGAATTGATCTTCCGTAACTAACAATATTAAATTCTACTTTCCACCCAGGTAGTGATGCTGCTAAGACCATTGAGAGTGCTTTGAATTGCCTAATTTTGCCTTTAGTAATGAATGTATATCAAGGATCATGCTGGTGCTAACCTGATGAGATCCGCCCTAAAATACTTGTTAGTCATGCGATCTAGTTCAACGTGGTAAGGTATAGTACCTATTCTAGACCCAGGCGTTGACATGCAACTTCAACTCATATTATGCCCCCCTTGAGCTGCTACAGTCCTTTATCTTGCGCGAAGCTTTTTGCTTCCCTAAAACCTCCTTGGAGTAGCCTGTGGTGTGATCACAGCTTAGACAGTAGAATAGGTTCGTCGATACTTCTACTACAGGGAGTTCATCCGTAGACATAGATTCTATCAAACATCCGCATCTAAAGCAACGAACGGATACCACAACAGCTTGAGTCTTTTTCATGGTGAGAGTAGCGAAACTGGATACATATGTTGTGATAATGCTCGCCGTATGGGGGAGAGGAGAAAGGGCGTGCGCTGACAGGAAGAGACGAAGAGGGAAAGAACGTGTGGAAGAATGCGTATGTAAAAGCCAAACTCGAAGTAAATCTGATGATTATCTCTTACGGCCATGTTGAATAGATAAAATAGGCATCCCGCCTCCACCTTATCTTTAGATTAGGGGCTAAAATTGGCCCCCTCCCAGACTCAGCTGACACTGAAGACACGACCAAGAACTGCCAGCAAGGTATCCTTCGACATTAGACATTCCCCGAAAGTCTGCTTTCCTTCCATCCAGAACCAAGGCTTAGAGAAGCCCCTTGAAATGCGTGGCCCAGTTTGGTGCTCGGGTGCTTGGCGTTGTTCAGGACGTGCGGAATACGTCAATGATGGCAACGTTTGCCGAAGTGGCTGAACTTCGACGTTCAAGATTGACCATTATGAAAATGTATTTATAGCCCTGAAAGAACCCGTTGGCACTGAAGTCTAGTGATTTCTATTGAACGACCTATGATCGGGACTATGACCAAAGGTAGCGCTAAGACAGAAGGAGCTCGCAGCATTACACCCCTCAATTTTACAAGATTTGTTGTTCTGATATGGAAATTCTACGACCTATTTGACCAAATTTCACGGGGTAAATTTCCCTTTCGCCGGCTGGATGTACTCTCACCAACGTTATTTCTTATTCGGACAAAGCCGATGATCCACCATCTGTCCACATCTTTGCCCCAAGGTTACAACCTCGACCTTCATTGGCTAAAGGCAGCCAAGGAGACGTATAGTAAGTAGTCTGGTTGCGAGCACGAGAGCCCTCACTCTCGAACATCGAATGCCCAGCTCACCCATGAATGAAGTCATGATACTCCTTTGGATATATTGGATTTGGCAGCGCAGTCTTGCCTGGGTTCTTCGTCGCCCTACAATGTAAGTATACTAGCCGTTCCACCCCGAGACATGAGGTAACCAGTGCAAGCCCTACCGCCTCGTACCGCCCAGCACGACCCGCACCTGTTCCCTTCCGTTCTTAGGCAACCAGGCTCGGCTTTTGGGCCTCGCTACATTCGTCATGGGACCGAGCGTCGCGGGCTGTCTCGTCCTCTTTGAAACTTTGATTCGGACCTTGCAGAGGGGAAACAGGCCTATTACCTCAAGTCAACATACCAAACCTCCCCTTCGCGGCATGCAACCTTAAACCTATGGGCTACAGACCGACCGACCGACCCGTTCTCAGTAATCTTGCGCATGAGTTGCGTAGGTAATGTGTTTCTGCATCTTGTAAACTATGGAAGCTCTCTCGTATACCCTGGCTGCCTGGGTGGCAACAATCAAGAGAGTGAAGAACATGATCCATCGGAAAGTTATCCTCATAGCCCAGGTCTAAATACGTAAGTTGTACGGGCCACTACCACACGCCCCACGCCAGAGGCTTGCACACATTCCTGGCTAATCAGGGTCGGCTATCTAATCGAATGGATTTGTCCTTCCTGCAGAAACGTAGAACCTGTTCTCTTTTTTCGAGTGCCACTATTGTGCGCTCAAAAGGTGTAGGGTTTGTGCCAAAGCTCAACACGTTCCTAGCTCCGACACTTGAGTGTCTGGTTTCGTACACATCGGAAGAAGAAAAGCTTTGATTGAGCGGACTGCTCGCAATCATACCTTCTGAGATCGGCCCGAGTACTGGGTATCGAGGTGCAATGGCAGCGGTACCTAGTCATAGCAATGGTGGGGGCCGAGGTTTTCGTACAGCATCCTTGATGACTCGATTATCGGTAACGCCCTAGAGCCCAAGTATTGTATAATCGTATTAATCGCTTGATACATGGTCGGTATTTATTAACCTTGCTAGGCCTCAAACTATTCACACTCATTAACACCGTTGTAACCCTTTATGAAATTCACCACCCCAATGCAGAGTTGTCCACATATTGTGCACAGGAAACACAGAGTCTCGCTTGCGCTGCTATCTTGGAAATACAATGGGATCTTCCGTGCTTCTACAATCCTGTTGCACTTCCTCCGCTAGTGATGCCACCTGGTTGATGACTTGGAGGCATTTGTACAGCATTGACTCGCTCTGGCCAGCTTTTTCAGCCTCTTGCCTGAATCGCTGAGCGAGATGTTCGTACTCTGCACTCAAAGACTCTAGTTCCTTCTGCAAGCATTCTCTTCTGACCGTCTCCGCCTTCAAATTTTCTTGGACCATTTGCAGCTGGTATGTAGTATGAGCGCACAGCTCCTCACGCGCCGCCATTGCCTCGGGTTCGCCGGAGAGAACGCTAGAGGCTGGCGGATAGGTCAATGCGCGATACATGCCGAGGTTCGGATGGTCGGCGCTAATAGCGGCCTTCACAAAGGTGATTGCATGGAAGCTCTGCCCGACCTCCCGACAAAGTTCTTTGTGCGCCGTCAAGCCATGCTCGCTCAAGTTTTTTGAAAAGAGATGAGCAACCTCTGCCGTATAAACCCAGGTGTACATATCACTCTGTTTGGCTACGAGCCGAACTTTCGAGGGTTCGATCGTGATGCCTGTCCGCTTTTCTTCAATAGAGTCAGCACTCAGCATACTTGTTAAGTTGTCCCGATGGAACCTGTCTTACTTATGTGGGCGGCGAGTTTCTCCCTGCATTTTTTGACGAGGTAGCGCCGTTCTTCAATTGCTTGGTTTTGGCCCAGAGTATTTATTTCCCGCTCATGGGATGTTACGGCAAGATCATCCATGATCGCAGGCTCGGATCCTTTTGGTCGATTCGCTTGGTACGTAGGCCACCGATGCTGGTCTTTTCAAGGTAACCTAAGGAAGATAAGGCGGAATGGGCAAGGCTTCGGATCTATTCAGTTGCATATTGCCTGGTTATGAATTTACTAATATGTGCTGTGTGGTCGTATATTTAACTTCAGATTGTAGGCAAATATTAGCTCTGCAGGTATTAACAAGAAGGACAAAAACTACTTGAAGCATGTTTTATTCAGCAAGGCCGGATAAGCTTTTGTTCTTTTTTTTTTCTTTGCCCGTTTAAGTAATCAGTCGCGGTTATCCAGTCAAGAATATAGTGTACATGTCCTAGATACAAAATTCGTCTACTGGAAACAATACAGTACTGAACGCTTACATCTTATCATATGGTTGAAAACTGTTGACAAGCAGATCACATGGCCTATTTCTGACGCCGCATCTGCTTATAAAGTATCTTTTCCTACCTCAAAGTCGCCCTAATTGGTTAGATAAATACTAACTTATCTTGAACAGGAAAATGAACGTGCTCACTACTCTACAGAATCCTCATACTCTTCTTCCAGATCCTCAACTCCTGTGCCTGGTCTGTGCAGCGAGAGCAATCTTTCGATAGTGTCGGTATGTCTTCACATCGATGTGGGAAAGCAAATCATAACAAAGGGCCAACCTAACTTCTAGTCAATTGGCATCTTCATATCTCTCTCTCAGGAACAGGAAGAGAGAAGGCTACGGAAGGCCCCTCCCTTGGGCAATGGCTGCCACACATCGAGAGGAACCAACAGATAGTCTTGTTTTGCACGTCCCGCAGGCCCCGCATGTAGTGGATTGTCTCCTTCAGCTCGCCTAATTCTTGCCTCAACTTCCCTGCCACTGTTTAGCACTACCGGTACCTACCGCATATTTTGAGTAGAAACGTGTACAAAGATTATCGTCTTAAATAGGCACTTTTAGGCTCTATAGCCGTCTTAAGGAGATTGATAAATGCTCAATTTGGGCCTTGGCTAATAGCCGTCTCTTCTAGGAGTCAATATGCGTCCTGGTGTTACAGTGCCGTGTGCCAAACTGCCAATGGTGGTTGAGGGTTCCGCATAGCTAGTTGATCATTCTGTGTTCGGGAATTAAGCTCTGAAAGAAATAAAACGAGATTTTGGTGAATGAGTCGGCCTCGGGGACGTGATCGCATATCTCGAAGGGTCTCATGAGTTTGAAAGACACGTGGGATGAGCTCCTTCTGGTGCAGATAGGTAGAGGCGTCCGGGTAGAAAAATGCAACAAGCCGATACCCACCACCTAGACAGCGGTTCGGAAATTTAATTACTTCTTATTTGGCTTGCCTACGCCTGAGCAAGGCTCCCGGTCGAATGAGGTGCTCGGCGAGTTGGTCAAGGATGAAAAGGAGGAGGATAATAGACTGCTTCCCTATCGCGGTCTAAATATTCTCTATCTGCAGCTTGACTGCTTCTTCAACGGCCTATTCTGCACCTGTATTGCGCGTATGGGAGCATCTACCGTCGATTCGGGACATTCGGAGTGACCCAAACATGCTGTTAGTCCATGATATCCTATGATATGCTCACCAGACGACCTTATAAGATAAGACATCGTAGCAACTCATAACGGGTCTGAAGATTGCGTGATCTACATGGCTCTATTGCTTCTGCTTCTTTTCTTTTGCTCTTTGGCTTGATTATAACTTCGGCCGCCACCCGCAATTTTTCCACCGCTCAGCAAACCCACATCAACCAACCCCCCAAAGTCTCCTTCATCATGCTGCTCATGTTACCAGAAGAGATCATATGTATGATTGCAGAGCAGTGCCCACTGAGGGATCAAGCTTCACTGGCACGCTTGTGTGTCCGGCTCCATGGAATATGCAATCGCATCCTGTACAGCAACGACGCTCGGAACCACAGGTGTTCTTCTGTGTTTCATGCTATAGCCTGGTGCCACGACCAGGTCCTTGCCCTGAAGACCCTCATGGCAGCCAAGGCAGGTGGAGCAGACTTCAGGCGATGCCGTGATTCCCGTAATCATCATCCCGCGTCCCTCCACCACTCCGACGCGACGCTCCATTCTCCCATCCACCTGGCAGCCAGGCGCGGACTGGACGGAATCGTCTCCTTCCTTATCGATCAAGGCATCCCCCCAGATGGACCGGAGGATGTAAAAAGAACGCCGCTCGCGGAGGCCATCTTACACAGCCAAGAGTCGGCTGCCATCCTTCTAGTTCATCGAGGTGCGTCCGTCGGGCTTCAGCCTCCGCAGTTCGAGGCATACTGCGCTGCTATTCGCCAGGGTCTTGCAGAGCTAGCAGAGATCATCGTAAAGGCAAGGGGCATCGATGTCAACTCTGATGTTGGGTACGGTTGCACGGGATTCCTATTGGCTGCGTACTACAGACAGAGTCGAGTGTTGCGCGCCCTCCTCGACCTCGGAGCCGAGGCGAAAGGGGCATTGCGGCATTTTAGCCAGACTCACTCGTTCGCATCTCTTTTGTGGACCTTAGAGGCCGGTGCTGTAGCCTTGCGGAAACACCTGGGCCCCAGAGGGCTCCTTGACCTCGTCGTATCCGTCGTCATGGAACAGGCGGCGCCGGTTCAGAAGAGCCAGCAGGTGGCCGCGTTGCACACTCTGCTGGATCTGTTGCAGAGAGAAAAGTATGCCGTATATTCGGGATCCGCGCTCCCGACTGATGAGTTAGATCGCTTCCTGGATGCTCTCCTGCAGAGAGTGCTATCGGTCAATCGCGCAGACGCAGCTATCGCGTCGGCACTGTTGCAGCATGGTGCCCGCATTCGAGTGGGCATCTTCTTGCAGCTTATAGATGCCCTCAATTCATCGACCTTTTCCAAGGACACTTCGCGCGGCCTACGTCGCTACCCCAAGCTCCTTCAAAGCTTTGACTTTGTATATTCTTACTGCGTCAACCTTGCGCCCATAAAAAGGAGTTTCACGATCGACTACTTCATCGAGAACGTACCTAATCAAGCCGTTCGACTCGTGCACGAGTTGAAGCGACTCGATTTGCCACTTACAGCCAGGGGAATCCAGAGGATGGGTCCCAGAATAGCCAGGGAAGGGAGCCGGGAAGCGCAGTCCGGCACTACGGCTTAGTTTGTCTGTGTTGGCAAGTTAACTCATGCATGACGCGTCGTTCCTTGCCGCCTCTTGGGCTGGTCTGATATCTTTCTTTGGCAATACTGGTGTGTTATAAATAGCTGTGGCACTTGCATTTCAGTGAATGGAAGGGGGGAGTTGGATGTTCACACAGATGTACGCAAAGCTCCCCTTTGTCCGGCTGCGTCTGAGGAGACAGGCTCTGCCGTAGAGTCGGAACATGAGACTGCCAAAAGAAGCGGCAGACATGATGGCCGCGAGGCTCTAAACAGTATACGATGTGCTTCATCCGGCACTATCCCCATCTTGGCGCATGTTTAGCTTCGTGCGAGGACCTGCGGACCTGCGGAGAATGCAACCAACCACTCGTCTACCACTTTCTCGCCACCACCTCGGAATAAATACCGGCGGAAACCGTCAACTCTCTGGCATAAACACAAGTGGTTTCAAAGAATTTCCCTTTGGCGCCCACCACCATCATTCTTCTATATGCACATCCTTACGTCAATCGTTGGTTTCCTCTCCAGACATATTTCTACCATCGAGATGGACGCATCCCTGGAGCTTAGTATCTTTGCCGTCGCGACGGTCATCCCATTGGCAGTTCAAACTATTTCGGCTATTGTCCTATATGGCCGCAATTTTAAGTCTGTGTCTGAATCCAAAGCGGTGCACCTGAAGGGCGTCCAAAGGATGAAGGCCGCTATTCGAGGACAGGTGTGGTTTGGCGCCATCTCAACGACTATGGCATCTATATTTCTGGTGGTCTCTTTATACTACCAAATCGAAGAACTGCAGAAGGTTTTCTGGGGGCTTATTATCCTATCTTCATCTCTATTTCAGGTTTGCCAGATATGACTTCCATTGCATGCAGAGCAAGAGCTAACTGCTTAGATATTTTCCTTGCCAGAGGAAGCCCTTTCAGCCGCCAAAGCCCTCCATGCCAGCAGCTCGTACAGGGAGTTCTGGGATCAAAACAAACCAGTCTTTCAGATCTCCACTGTCCCTCTCATATCTTTCGTGATTACCACGCTCGTCGCCGTCACTCTACGAATCACACTGCCCGCCTTTTGGCCGGCCGCATGGGCCATGTGGATGGCTCTCGGTTGCGTTTTGAGCATGGCTCGGTCTTTTCGTTACTTGAGCATCTTTGACGAGTCGGGCGATCGCTGGAGGGCCTATACGCTGGTCACCGCTGGCTGTATTATTCTTGGCACCTCGAGTTTGGCCCGAGATCAGGCATCTACCAGAGTCGTCCTTCTCGGAGCGAACCATGTTGTTTTGGTAATCCATAGAATGTGGACGATGTGCGGCATGGATAGCGCACTGAGAGCTGAACAGGAGTGCAAGAGTTCAAGGTCTGCATCATCGCTGGTTTCCTCAGATGGAAGCTGCAACAAGGGCGAAGTTTGAGCGGCCACTCATTGCTCGGGCCGAATCCAACAACCCAGCGTTATCAACGAAGGGGTGATGAAGCAGAGCCACGGCACAAATGGGGGAAGGGTCAATGATGGTCGAAAGTCATGTTTGAAGTAGCTCAGTTCACTGAGGTTGCCTTCCCCAGGTCGTGGACACAAGCACGCACCACCTCTTAGGACATCCTTCCAACGGGAACTGCTTTAGGGTCTCCCTCATCTCCAGGACGGCTTATCTCAAGTCATGTCATGCTCAATAAATCGCGCATAAGTAGAGCTTATTTCATATCTAAGAATGTACTGCTGAGTTCATATCTGGTTATCAACAACCAGTTTCGCCGACCACGTTAATGCCAGTCACAGCCCAGCCACTCCCCTCCAATCTCACCTCACTCGTTGGGTCTAGCTGAATCTTTATGGAAAAACCGGAGTTCGATCTGGCTGTTGGCGTATCGGTCGCGTGCTCTCCGGGTATCTAATAGACATTTAAAGTATTATTAGCTCCATTGCTTCTTCATTGTTCGCTAGAAGATAAGGCTGTAGCTTACCGTAATGTTCACAACGATAGTGACTGGTGATTTATTGACCTTGCGTCTCTGTTCGTGACACTCGTCGTCTTCAGACCTTGCCGAGGAGGAAGGGGTACAAGGAACGACCCTTGTGGGCGTTGTCGGTTCCTGGCCCGGCTCTGTTGGTGTGGCCGCCTCTATGGACGATCTTGGTGCAGTGGCGGAGGAGGCTGAGCCTGGTCCGGTAACACCCCCAGAAACCGACTCGCGACTTCGACGCATTCTTTGCTTATGTCCTCTTCTCTCCCTCGCCGAGCGGTTCTGAGACCGGAGTTTAAGTTCGTCCTCGTCTAAAAAAGATTGTGTGAAGAGCGGGCTTGACATTCTGAATTTGTGCGTTCAGCAGCTTTGGCGAGTTCTCGGGAGGAATATGATCGAGTGGGATGGGGCAAGTCAAGGCAAAGAGAGATGGACGCATCAGCAGCCTGAAAGGGCTAGGGGAATTCGACCCCTTTTAAAGCCACCACCGTTACCACCAAGCATCCCTGCATCCGTGCCAGAGGATTGAGAACGTGAAGTTTCAGCGCTGAAGTCCTTCATAGATCTCACAGAGCACGAGGCGATTGCGTCACCTCCAATCATTAGTCTCCTATACCAGCGAAGCCAGGTAGGAGGAAGGATTCGACGGCCCCCGTTGGATGCAGGCCATTGGTGGGGAGATGCCGGCTGAGCTGATGTCACCAAGCATCGGATTACTCTACGGAGAGCAGCAGGGATATTTCGGCAAGTAGGCTGGGTCGTGTGAACTACCTTGAACTGTGCGTGCGGTTGTGAGTAGAAGCAGAACACAGCTACCCCCCCAGAGACCAGGCTACAGATATACCTTGTTCGAACTCCCTACGATGCAAGAGGGCACTATACAGAGCCGGTTTTCAAATCACACTTCAGGGACAGTGAGCAACGAGGGGGGTGAGGGAGAAGGATTTCGGGGGCAATGGTCGAGAAAAAAGATTCATGTGCTTCTGCCGTAGGTAGGACTCCACACACCAGTACAGAGTTGGTCCGTTCTGGTCGTGAATAAGCCTCTTACTTCTCAGCCAATCACGGTGGCACTGCAGTTGGATGTTGGTCCAGCAAGGTGGAGTGCTATTGGATCAGCAGAGTTACAATATCTGAGCGCGGAGGAGCACATGTCAAAAGACTTGCGAAGACGTCAATTATCGACGGTTATAGATGTGCAGCGTGTATAGACTTGCGAAGATTTACTCATAGAAATATACTTCCATCGAGTGAAGGCTGGAAGAACATCAGTAAACTGCATTAGTTTTCCGCCAGTTGCATATTTCTAGTTGAGATTCCTAACGGTCTGCCTTTTTACATGACGATGAATGAGAACCATGAGCCTGACTTGGTAATTGAAGAAAAGCTCCCGTAAAACGCAAGGGGTGGCATGCGCAGGAAGGGTGCCGGGTACCAATAATGAACCAATCTAGTACCGTCACAAAATGCAAGTATCATTACTTCCGGCCGATCTGAGAATGTCGGTTAGAAGTCTTGTTTTTTACGAATGCGTTGGGTCCAAGTCTCACAGCGATACTTGGCCCTGTCCACTTTTGGTCATGGCTTTGATATAGAAGGCCCATTGCCGGCTAATACGAGTACCCGGCGGCTTCAATGGGCCATTTTCGATTTCTAATGGCATCACTGAACCAAATATTATATTTCTCTTGAATCCAGATCGCTCACATAATCCAAATGTACCCCGACGCCGTTTGGAAGGGCCGTCTCACCACCTCTCAGCCCTTACGAATCGAAGCGCCTCGCGATCGCTTCTCCTTCCGCCAGCATAGATGCTCACCCTCGAAGCAATGCCCCCCCAAAGTCTATCAAGGCCACAATGAGGGCTCAGAAGTAGGTATGTGAGGATGCTTGCCTGTGCTGCGTATCGGTCTCTAACACTGCCTCCAGATATGACCCGGCTGATCAGAAAC